>JAEIFV010000747.1:0-153339 GCA_018904265.1 Lordiphosa collinella
ACATAAGAGTTAATCTCTGCTTTCAGCCGATGTATGTAAGATACGGTCAAATATTTTCCGATTTGTGAAATCCACCCCCAAGTCAGAAAAGAAAAACTGACGGCGGCGCAGCGAAGCAAGCCGGGATATTTGCTAGTTTTATATACATAAACACATTTCTACAAAGTTTTATCAAAATCGGATGACTATAGCATATAGCTGCAGTATGAATGATCGGTCGAAAAAGAAGTTAACCAGTTTTATATGTATAGATTGTTGTTTGAAAAACCTGTTCCTAGACTTAGGATGTGCATATTTCGGGCCATAAGGAGGTTCATAGACCTAAAATGATCAATTGACGTTTTCGAGTCTTTCGAATCTTTGAAAATTGAGTTTTTTGGTTGTGAGCTTCAGAAAAATATGTTTATAATTTTGGCTTGAGGTTTTATTTGGCAATTGAATGTTTAATTAATCATACGTCACTTTTTAATCCGATTGATAGTTGATTTCGGCATTATCACATTTTGTATAGGGGAAGATGGGGTGCTGGTCCCAAGCAAAAATAAATTACAGCTTTTTATACTTTGTACCAGAGGTCCACAGAGTATATTAAGTTTGTGCAAAAGTATGTAACAAGCAGAAAGAAGTATCTCCGACCCTATAAAGTATATATATTCTTGATCAGCATCAACAGCCGAGTCGATCTAGCCATGTCCGACAGTCTGTCTGTCTGTCTGTCTGTACGTCAGTCTGTATGAACAAACAGATCTCAGAGATGGTAAGAGATAGAGGTTTGACATGAATGGGACAAACATGCAGGCAGATCAGTTTATTTTTAATTTTTGCCTCGCCCCCTCCCGCCACCACAAATTGTATAAACGTCATATCTCCCACAGATTTATAGACAGAATGATGACAGAATGAACCATTCATTCTGGACATATTTAGTAATCAGGATTATTTATCGATACGCCAAAGGAGTGGTAAAGATCGGATGAACGGTTGTCGAGTTATAAGGAAAACAAACAATTTTGGGCAGCACCGGTCGCAACGGTGATGGCAGCAAATCACTGGAACAGAGAATGTCATAGTCGGGCTTGACCGACTTTCTTTCTTGTTATACTCTTGCAAAGGGTATTATAAAATTGTGCGGATGTTTGTAACGCATTGAAGGAAGCATCTCCGACCACATAAAGTATATATATTCTCGATCAGCATGACGAGCTGAGTTGATTTAGCCTTGCCTGTCTGTTTCTATGCTATCTCCTTCGTCAGTTTTAAAGCTATCCTCACCAAACTTTGCACGAAGTCTTTTGGTTCATATACACTGGTCGGCATATATATTTTGACAAGCATTTTTTCATAAATAAACCATTTTATCTTTTAAACAAAAAATCCTAAAACTTTGAAATTTTTATCGAATACTGGTATGAAAGTCCGCTTTCAATAATTCATAAGTAGTCCACAATCAGCTGCTGGGGTTAGAAAATATTAATCGAATTGTCCAAACGGAGGTGGGCATAAGTATTTTGACAAGATTTCAAACTTGATATATTCTCAGCACAGGATCTTTAAAGCTAAATGAATGATGTATTCTAGACAAGTTTTTCACGCCGAATCCGAAACTAGCGTTAGAAACTCCATATCTCTGATAGATTAACTGTAAATTAGGCATGAAAATGCAGAAAATGGCTAATTTGGCTGTTTTACCTGGGGCCCAATGTGCTAGAAAAAATGTTGTTTTTAATAATTTGATTTGTTTATTGTATAGTTCATACTTTTATCTCTAAAATGTGATTTAAGCCTTATTTATTTCATAAGATATAAGTTAGTGATCGATCTGCCAAGTTTAACCGATTTGTATTAGAATTCAAGTTTAAATTAATTTTAAATTAAGATTTGTATTTTAGTTGAGCGCCAGTGTAGTTTAAGTGTAGTTTTTAAGTTTACGGTGCGTTTTGCTTTAAAAACTACACTGTAAAAAACGATAAATATGAATTTGCATGCAAATCGGCCATACTTGGCAGATCAATCACGAACTTATATCTTATGAAATAAATAAGGCTTAAATCACATTTTAGAGATAAAAGTATGAACTATACAATAAACAAATCAAATTATTAAAAACAACATTTTTTCTAGCACATTGGGCCCCAGGTAAAACAGCCAAATTAGCCATTTTCTGCATTTTCATGCCTAATTTACAGTTAATCTATCAGAGATATGGAGTTTCTAACGCTAGTTTCGGATTCGGCGTGAAAAACTTGTCTAGAATACATCATTCATTTAGCTTTAAAGATCCTGTGCTGAGAATATATCAAGTTTGAAATCTTGTCAAAATACTTATGCCCACCTCCGTTTGGACAATTCGATGAATATTTTCTAACCCCAGCAGCTGATTGTGGACTACTTATGAATTATTGAAAGCGGACTTTCATACCAGTATTCGATAAAAATTTCAAAGTTTTAGGATTTTTTGTTTAAAAGATAAAATGGTTTATTTATGAAAAAATGCTTGTCAAAATATATATGCCGACCAGTGTAGGCTGCACATTTGTCGGAACCGGCCGGATCAGATGACTATAGCATATAGCTGCCATAGGAACGATCGGTTGAAAAACTAGTCTTAAAGAGAAAAGCTTTTTTGTTTTTAATGGAAACGCCTCCATAGTACGTATTTCTTAGTTTACTATCCCTTCCCATGATTTCACTAAGTTTGGTCGAAATCGGATGACTATAGCATATAGCTGCCATAGGAACGATCGGTCGAAAAACTAGTCTTAGTGAGAAAAACTTTTTTGTTTTTATTGGAAACGCCTCCTTAATACGTATTTCTTCTTCTTCCCATGATTTCACTAAGTTTGGTTGAAATCGGATGACTAGCATATAGCTCCCATAGGAACGATCAGTCGAAAAACTAGTTCTAATGAAAAAACTTTTTTGTTTTTAATGAAAACTTCCTTATCATTAGCATACACTTATTTTATATACTTTTACACAATTCTACAAAGTTTGGTTGAAATCGGATGACTATAGCATATAGCTCCCATAGGAACCCATAGGTCGAGAAACTAGTTCGAGTGAGAAAAACTTTTTTGTTTTTAATGTAAACGTCCTTTTCATTGGCATACTTTTATCTATCTATACATATATATAAAAGTGAAAGTATGTTTGTATGTTTGTCCCTTATGGGCGTCTAAACCGCTTAACCGATCTTCACGAATTTTTCACAGTATGTTCATGTCGATCAGGAAAGTGTCCTAGGCTTTGTCTCATGTCTGTGAAATGGTCCAAAAACCACGAAATTTGCAAAATTATACCGTTCATCCAATTGCAATGAAAATTTGGGAATGGTTGAAAGCTTGCCCGCAAAGGTTTCTCAGTTGAAAAAATTTGCGGAAAACGGTCCAAAAACCGCGAAAATTGCAAAATTTAAGCTTTCGCTAAAACTTTGAAAAATTGATCGACGCTTGTCCAGGAAGGATTCCAAGTAGAAGAAACCGCGAAATTTGCAAAATGTTTGTTTGTTATAAACATTGGAGGATTCTGATTTCAAGAAATGGGCGGGAAATAGTCAAAAAACCGCGATACTTCAAAAGCTATACCATTCATCCGATTGCAATGAAATTTTGGTCAATGGTTAGTCGCTTGGCCGCGAAGGTTCCTAAGGTCCAAAAATCGCGAAATTCGCAAAAATTATACCGTTCAGCCGATTGCAGTCAAACTTTTGGGAATGAATTGAAAGCTGGCTCGGGAGGGTTTCTAAGTTGAAGAAATTTGCAGAAAATTGTCAACAAACCACGAAAATTGAAAAATTCGCGGTTTCGGTAAGTCTTTGGATAGTGGTTCGACGCTTGCCGGAAAGGTTTCCAAGTAGAAGATATGGGCGGAAAATGGTCCAAGAACCGCGAAGTTTGCAAAATGTTGGATTTTGATAAAGCTTTGTGGAATGGTTGTACGCTTGCACGCGAAGGTAACTAAATTGAAGAAATGGGCCGGAAATGGTCATAAAACCGCGAAATTTCAAAAGCTTTACCGTTCATCTGATTGCCATAAAACTTTGGGCAACTCTTGCCCGCGAAGGTTTCTAAGGTCTAAAAATCGCGAAATTTGCAAAATAACCTTATGAGTATTTATGAAAGCGCTTAGTGCTTATATTACAATGCCGGCGTTGGTAAATGGAAGCTGTATATTACACGGTCCAAAATATTGCGAAATTTGCATATTTTGGATTTGAGACTGGATTATTGTGAAGATTTGATAGACAGCAATTGTAGACGGGTAAATAGGAAGTATTAACCAAACGGTCAAAAAAGTCACGAGATTTGCAAAATATTCTTGATTTTAGATTATTATGAAGACGTTTATATAGAGAAAAAGCATCGAACGGTCCAAAATGTTTATAGCGACATTCAGCCTGCACGAGATTGAATATATTCGCTCTCTTAAGAATCCGGGCGACGCCGGGTATTCAGCTAGTCTTATATATTTTTACAAAATTCTACAACGTTTGGTCGAAATCGGATGACTATAGCATATAGCTCCCATAGGAACGATCGGTCGAAAAACTAGTTCGAGTGAGGAAAACTTTTTTTTTTATAATGAAAACGTCCTTTTTAGTGGCATATTCTTATATTATATACTTTAACACATTTCTACAAAGTCTTATCAAAATCGGATGACTATAGCATATAGCTGCAGTATGAATGATCGGTCGAAAAAGAAGTTCACGTGAGAAAAACTTTTTTGTTTTAAATAGGATCGCCTCCAAATTTCGTAATTAACAGTGTATTATGCTTTTCCATGATTCACCAAGATTGGTCGAAATCAGACATCTATATAGTATAGATACCATAGAAAAGTAAGGTTCAAAAAGTAGTCTTAATCAGAAAAACTTTGTTTTCAATGGAAGCTGCAAGGGTATACAAAACTTCGGCCGAGCCGAAGTTAACTTCCCCCTTTTATTATATAGAGGGTATTATAAAATTGTCCAGAAGTTTGTAACGCATAGAAGGAAGCATCTCCGACCACATAAAGTATATATATTCTTGATCAGCATGACGAGCTGAGTTGATTTAGCCTTGTCCGTCTGTCCGTCGGTTTCTATGCTATCTCCTCCGTCAGTTTTAAAGCTATCCTCACCAAACTTTGCACGAAGTCTTTTGGTACAAATACGCTGCACATTTGTCGGAACCGGCCGGATCGGATGACTATAGCATATAGCTGCCATAGGAACGATCGGTTGAAAAACAAGTCTTAAAAAAAACTTTTTTGTTTTTAATGGAAACGTCTCCAAAGTACGTATTTCTTAGTTTACTATCACTTCCCATGATTTCACTAAGTTTGGTCGAAATCGGATGACTATAGCATATAGCTCCCATAGGAACGATCGGTCGAAAAATTAGTTCTAGTGAGAAAAACTTTTTTGTTTTTAATGAAAAGGTCCTTATCATTGGCATACACTTAATTTATATACTTTTACACAATTCTACAAAGTTTGGTCGAAATCGGATGACTATAGCATATAGCTCCCATAGGAACGATCGGTCAAAAAATTAGTTCTAGTGAGAAAAACTTTTTTGTTTTTAATGAAAACGTCCCTATCATTGGCATACACTTATTTTATATACTTTTACACAATTCCACAAAGTTTGGTCTAAATCGGATGACTTTAGCATATAGCTGCAGTTTGAATGATCGGTCGAAAATGAAGTTCTAGTGAGAAAAACTTTTTTGTTTTAAATAGGATCGCCTCCAAATTTCGTAATTAACAGTGTATTATGCTTTTCCATAATTTCCAAGTTTTGTCGAAATCAGACATCTATATAGTATAGATCCCATAGAAAAGTAAGGTCCAAAAAGAATACTTAGTTTGGAAAACTTTTTGTTTTCAATGGAAGCTGCAAGGGTATACAAAACTTCGGCCGAGCCGAAGTTAACTTTCCCCTATTTTTTTTTTATTCATTTTATATGAAAAACTATTATTTTTTTTAGTTTAATACAGAATGACTACTAAAAAACACGAATTTGCAACTTTAAAACGAGTGGCCCACAACACCCCACATATTTTCGAAATGTCAAAAAATCAATTTTTTTTTCAAAATGATATGAAACAAGTAAGGGAGCTATAGTCGAGTGCCCCGACTACAAAATACCCTGTTCCCTTGACTTCTTGTGTTTTCATACACATACAGACACACTCACACATACACACACAGCGGTAACTGACAATGTAAGACCCCCTCTCTCTTACAAGCTAATTTGATTCGTGTATAACTTCGGTGTTTTTTGTCCAATCTTATTGATCTTTTCAGAATAGATGTTGGGCCTTACATGATATATATGAAGTCTCGAGGGTCTAGCTTAAAAATTGTGGCTCTGACAGTTTTTTGCGCTTAAAGGGGGGAGGGGGAGGAATTTTCCAAATCTGAAACAAACTCGTTTTGAATCGGGTATAAACCAATCTACATGCAAAAATTTGTGGCTCTAGCTCTTATAGTCTCTGAGAAACACGCGGTCATACGGACAGAGGGACAGGGCTAAATCGACTTGGCTGTTGGTGCTGATCAAGAATATATATACTTTATAGGGTCGCAAATGCTTCCTTTTACCTGTTACATACTTTTGCACAACTTCATGATCCCCCTTTTCCCATTTTTAATGGGAACATGGTATAAAAACCACAAAATTTTTTTTAAAAACTAATGATGAGCAAAATTACATGCATCTTTTCCCTAAAATACAAAATTTACAGAACTAAAGATATTCAGGCATGTTCCGAATTCCGAACTTTTTAAAAAAGTAAAAACGAAACGAAAACGAGCGTTTTACTGTTTGCTATTCTTAATTCCTCCCGAATTGGTTACGTTTTGACTTTACGAGCTCGGTTTCGAAAACAGCTGGCTGGCTGGCCTGCGAATGTATTTGTGTGTCATCTCAATAATTAAAATTCACCAAGCTCTTATTTACTCTTTAAAATCATTTATTTTCATTTAAACCGGTATTTAAATATTACATTTGAATATGCCATATCAAATATGGTTAAACATAGCTAAATAAAATAGAAAAAGCGCTGTCCGATTACATAAATTTATATGAAGTAACCCTAGCAGCCGCCGATTGAAGGTCGAAATCGACTTAATAATTAAGTGTAATTCAGAACAGCTCAGTTTGGTCACGGCCGCTCGGTTTTGTATTTCATGCTAAATTTTACAGATGTTTATAAAGAAATTCAATTAAATTAAACTTCAACTTTAAACTGTTTAAGTAATGATGTTAAACGATCTTAAAAATGTTCAACTAATTTCGAATTCGAAATTTCGATAATTAGTTAATTTTGGGGAATTATTTTAATGCTTTAAAACGGAATTAATTTTAAATCCGCCGACTCTACAGCGTACGTTTTGAAAACGACAGTTTTTGTCGATTAGCGGAATTCGGAAAAGCAAACAGTTCCGATTTGCGGCAATTCCACTCGTTTTCGGAGCTCGAAACAGTATTCATTGCTTTTTGGCCAAGATATGCTCGAAGAACCTTACTATCAACATCTCATCTTCCCCTTTATATATTCTTGATCAGCACGACGAGCTAAGTTGATTTAGCCATGTCAGTCATTCTGTTTCTATGCTATCTCCTCCGTCAGTTTGAAAGCGATCTTTACCAAACTTTGCACGAAGTCTTTTAGTACATATACGGAACCGGCCGGATCGGATGACTATAGCATATAGCTGTCATATGAACGAATGGTCGAAAAACTAGTTTAAGTAAGAAAAACTTTATTGTTTGCCATGGAAACAACTGCAAACTTCGTATTTCTTAGTTTGCTATACTTTCCCATTATTCCACAGTTTGTTCGAATTCGGACATATATATATAGTATCGCTATCATAGAAAAGTAGAGCCTGAAGGTAGTCTTAGTTAGAAAAACTTTAATGTTATCAACGGAAATGTCCTTAAATTTGGCATTTATTTATTTTAAATGCTTTCACACAGTTCTACAATGTTTTGACAAAATCGGATGACTATAGCATATAAGTAGCTGTAATAAGATCGATGGGTCGAAAAACTAGTTCTAGTGAGAAAAACTAAGGGTAAGGGTTTGGCACTTTCGAAAAATCGAATTTTTTCTCTACTTTGCAATCAGGCTTTATGTTATTTAAAAGCTATTTTGCTCGAACCATATTCCTCCGACAGTGAGGGTTTGGCACTTTCGAAAAATCGAATTTTTTTGGCTTATCTGATTGTTTCAAGAATATCTTCCCAAAGTTTCAAGTCGATATGAGCAAAACTCTTGAAGTTATTGTCCAATTCAATTTTCGACCGAGATTAAGTAAACACCGCAAATTGCTTTTTTTCAAAAACTTTTTCAAAAAGTTTTGTCAACGGCTGGAATTTCAATACATGAAAAATTTCAGAATATTGTTAAACGTATATTTAATAATGTACAAAAGGTTTGAATAAATTTGCCTAATCCATACTTCTGAAAAAATTCACAAAAATATTCAATAATTCAATAAAATAGAAGGTTCATGGTCTGGTTCGAGAACCCCAAAAAACAAAACAAAAAACAAATCGAACCGGTTTGCAGCCTTGATTTTTTATACCCTGTTCCCATTGAAAATGGGAAAAGGGGGATCATGAAGTTGTGCAAAAGTATGTAACAGGTAGAAGGAAGCATTTGCGACTCTATAAAGCAGTGTTCCCCAGCCATGCCCCGGGGGGCCGAACACATTCGACGATTCAAGCCGAATGCGTGCCGAAGCAAAGCATAAGCAAAGCATCAAAGTGTGTTAGAGAGAGACAGAGAGCCTTTCTTCTTGGGGAACCCTGCTATAAAGCAAGGGTGCCCAGAACGAGCTTACCAGCGCGCCAATACAAATACACCAAATATACTTCAAGCACCCAGACAACCAGACTGCGAGCATTTTGCGAGACTATCGCAGAATGCTCACAAACGAGCTCATAAGCGAGCCAGCATGTGAGCATTTTGCGTAATTACGAAAAATATCGAGTTTGGGACCAAAGCGCATTGTAAAAATATTGAAAAAATAAAGACAATATTAAAAAACTCAAAAATAAAAAAACAAAATAAAAAAAAACAAGAAAAGTAGGTTTTAATTTAATGCCTTGAGTTTAATTCGAGCCCATGACCTCGCCGTCGCAAGGCAAATGTCTTGCCATTTGACCACCCGGGCGTGTTGATTTCATTCTTCACTGTCATTTCGCCAGCGTCACGAGCGACCCGATAGTATCGGTGAGCGTTAAGATGTCAGTCATTCGTGTAGAGTCCCGCGGTCCTGAGTTCGAGTCCCAGACAAGGTGAGTCGGCGGGCCGGGTGGTGCGACACTACGGGCTCACAAATATTTTTTTTTTTTATTTTAAATAAAAAAACAAATATTTTAAATGACTCGCAAGGACTATCAAAAAAGTCTCGCAAAAGATACCGCTTAAAGCTACGCTAACCGTATTGCTTGCGACTATCGTAAATGATACTTTCACTGCCACAAACTGAACGACACATGAATCATTTTACTATCATTTCCCGACCCGTATGCGAGAGTTTTGCCGGGTTAACTCACGTAATTCACTCGCTTGGGATATCGTTTGCGAGTGTTTGGTTGGCAGGGATATGAAGTTGTTGTTGCAGGTCAGAGCGCGACAACAACAAAACATAGAGCACGCATAAGATTTGTTTTTGCTTTTTGCTGGCTTATGGCGCGCGCAAAATGAATACGCGCAGGCTATTCCTTTGCGTAGAACAACAATACAAGCGTGTCTTGCGTAATGGGCATGGGCGCCCCTGCTATAAAGTATATATATTCTTGATCAGCATCAACAGCCGAGTCGATTTAGCCCTGTCCGTCTGCACGTCCGTCTGTCTGACCGTCCGTCTGTCCGTCCGTCTGTCCGTATGAACGCGTCGATCTCAGAGACTATAAGAGATAGAGCCACAAATTTTTGCATGTAGGTAGGTGTATACCCGATGCAATAAGAGTTTTTTTCAGATTTGGAAAATTCCTCCCCCTCCCCCCTTTAAGCGCAAGAAACTGTCAGAGACCCTCGAGACTTTATATATATCAAGTAAGGCGCAAAATCTATATATTCTGAAAAGTACAATAAGATCGGACAAAAAACAGCTAAGCTTTATACGAGTCATTTTTCCTTGTAGCAGAGACGGGGTGTCTTGCATTGTCAGTTGCCGCTTGCGTGTGTATGTATGTTAGAGTGTGTGTATGTGTATGAAAACACAAGAAGTCAAGGGAACAGGGTGTTTTGTTGTCGGGGCACTCGACTACAGCTCCCTCACTTGTTTCTTTATAGGGTCGGGGATGCTTCCTTCTGGTGGTAATATATGTACATTCTCACAAAATTAATATACCCTCTGTACCTTTGGTACAGTATATAAAAACGGAGCCGTCGGGCCCAGTGTGCATAGGCGTAGAAAATCGATAAATATCCTGTTTTCCTTATACAGCGCAAGTCCATCTCTAGTTATACGTACGGTCATACTCAATATAAGCATTCTTACGGTCACTTTGGAAATGGAAAAATTGCAATAAAAAGGAAAAACGCTGAATTATAATCTCAGCTCAAATTGTCCAGCAGAGGGTGGCAAATTGTAATGCACGACGTATGTTTAAAGTAATTTATTGTGATTTAAGTTCGTTTTAGTGCACTTGTGACATTTTTGCGGCCGGAAAACTCCACTGGAATAATCAGTAAATTGTGTATTTTCGTGAAAAAGCATTTGAATATTAGCATATCGCAGTGGATGTGTATGTGTGCGTTCGTGTTCCCACCCCACTACCCAGCGCCCTCTGTAAAAAAAAACGGGCAAGAACAAAGCTTGTGTATGTATGTCATGTGCACACACACATACACGTAGAAACCTATTTAAATATTCAGCTCCCCAACCCTACGCGTGAACTGTTAGTTTTTTTGGTGCTAGTGCAAAACTGTGGCCGCGCAGAAAGTGCTAAGGTGCATTACATCAAGGTTAAGTGATAGGATAACGATATGTACGGATATAAATGTGTCGCCTTGCTTTGTTATCATTGGCATTGGCATTGGGATCCGCAGTCGATTGGCCGTTACTGGCTCGACTGGTCGACCCACCCTGCGCGCAGTAGATCAAGCTCTCTTTTGTTTTCCGTTTTCACCCTTGTTTTGGTGGAACACATGGTGAGCACAGTTAGTACACGATGTATAACCCCTCAGTTTAATTCAATAGGCGAATTTTGAAAAAATTTGTCAACAATAAACGGTTTTTAGGGTTGCTAAGTAAACCTTTTTTAGTTGGCGCCAAAATATTTTTAAATTGTGCCAAATTTTTTTAAAGTGAAATTGATTCACGAGAGAAATTTGCGGATTCTTACGTTTTGGCCTTTAACTAATGAAATGTAAAGTGAATTGCATATTTTTGATCTTATCTATTTATTTATTTATTCGCCAAGTGGACAGAATACTTAACTGGCTATATTTGGCACTTTAAAACAAGCAACCCACAAACAGTGTTGCCAACTATTGAAGCCCAAAATTAGCAAAATCGACTGTTAAAAATAGCTAAAAATGGCTATAAAAATAGCTAAAAACGTGTAATGATTTATTCTTAGAAAAGTGATGGGTCAGGTGATCGACAGGGCTAGTTGGAATATTCTGCTGCAAAAGCGTTCGTCTGTAAAGTCTCTGTTAGTACAGAATTAAAATTTATAATCATGTTTTTTGAAAGCGAAATGCAACATTTGCTTAATGCTATTATGCCCAATACTCATATCTACAAAAAATTAATTTCGCCGCATTACTTTATATCAGGGCTGCAAACCTCTTAAAAATTGGAAGGGGTTCACTCCGGGGTTCGAACCAGCAAAACTCGTTGGGTTCGGGTTCACGGAGCGGGCTCAGAAGATCGCTGAACCCAGGTTCAGGTTCGAACCAGGGTTCAATAATAGTTTGTTTTTCACTAATTTTGAAAACATGTATGTAATTTTGAAGAAAATTAAACATTCATTAAAGTTTAGAGTCTTGATGTTTTTAATACAACATTTGGGCTTAGTTTTATTTAATTGTTAATATGTCTTTCAATTAATTTTCACCTTTACTGGTTTTTTGGCTAAAGAAAACAAACCTTCGATAAAGCGCGATCGACTGATACTTGTGTGACAGGAACAGCTAATACATACAACAAATGCGACATTTTTAAGTTCTTTACAATGATAGTTTTCCAAAAACTTTAATACATTAGAATTTTAAGACAGTTTATGTCAAAAGTAGCAATAAAATCGTTTGCCAATTTTATATATGTGAATTTTCATTATCATATTCATTCATCATTGCAATATGTTTCTTTGAATGTTGTTTTTGTTGTTAGGCTAAATATATTTGGATTCTTGGATCCAAAAAATACAGTTGTAAGAATTGGGATAAAATTTGAGAATGTTTTTTTAAACACTTTAACAACGAATTACTGTATTTTGCAAAAGACCTCAGAACTTGTGTGCGACAAGTCTCCCAAGTTGAGTAGAAATCGCTGAAGAAATTTGAAACCGTGTCTGATGGCTTTAGGTATAACTCCTTTGTATGTGCAGAGCTTTTCATTCAGAATTCATTCAAAGTTAATCATTCAAAGTTAATCATTTACACAGTCAAGCACTGCTTTCTTAAGATTTTTCGATCAAAGAAGAGTGCGCAACGTCTTACAAAGAGTGAAAAAGTTTGGTATATCATCCAAAAGAAATCATTGGCAACCAAATAAAAAATTTTTTTGAACCGAACCTTTTTTTAAGTTTTCTTGCTCCGGTTCGTGTTCAGGTTCGCCAGGGAAAAAATTGTTTGCTCCGGTTCGGATTCGGTTCCGAATTTCCAAAAATCCCGGAGTCTCCGACTCCGGAGCGTTTCGGCTCCGAACCGGTTTGCAGCCCTGCTTTATATAAATAGTATCACTTTAACTTTGCTTTAATGATCATAAGTGGTATGAACGTTTTTGTATTGGTATAAAGGATCTTGAAAAATTTTTTTTTCGTTCTGAATTCATATTCACAATCAGTTTTATTCCATTATCGATATCGATCAAATCATGAGGAAACGAAATTGTTTAATGTAGCCATGGTGGAACTAACGAGGTGAAGCCGTCCGAGACAGCACTCTCTCTGTTTGTAGGGCCAAAGGGCCAGTATGCTGTGAGTGCTTGAAGCGAAAGGTAGGCTACGGATAAATTTTTCTGTAGTTTTGTATGTATGCGTAATAGTCTTATTCGTGCTGTCATTTCTGATTAAAGTGTGTGAAAAGATGTCGAGCTATCGTGTGATTTCACGTAAATCAATTGCCAAGGACTTGGAAAAACAAGCAATATGGGAAGAGTTTATAGGCTTAGTAATAACAAATATCATGCTGTCTCTTTTTATCACATAGGCATTGATAGATTGGCCCTCAGCATATGCTGACGGCTTCACCTTGTTAATTCCACCATGAATGTAGCCTTTTCCACATTTTTGATTGCTTTTTGCCAGATCTCGTAAATTACAATTGAACATTTTTGCCTTTGCGGTCTGCTCAATAACAAAACCGAAAAAATCCATGCACGCTTGCTCTCGCTCTGACCAGAACACTTCGTTTCTCTTTGTTTTGGTTTTCAGTTGACTGTTCTCAGTTGAGCGTTGCTTGTTCTGCTCTTTCAATAACAATGCACTCACGCATACACACACACAAACGCAAATGACTTTTATGTTCTCCGCTCTCGACGATCTGCTCAGTGAACGAGCAGAGCAAAATGTAAACAAATTCATTGGTTGTTCGTTAAGCACTGAAAAACAACTTGTTTCAGTCTATCTTGTCAGAAATTTTGCACCTCCAAAAATGGCCACAAATTTTAATTCTTATACCGTTCCACGGTAACGAACTTAACAGTTTTTAGCTAGCAGTTTTAGCGGATTTCTCTAAAGCAGTTGACAAAGTCTGTCGTAATGCCCTTTTACCTAAGCTTTCCAAGATTGGCTTTCATTCTTCCATCATCAATTGGGTTGAGACTTATCTTGATTGTCGATCGTACCAAGTTCTGATTAATGGCATACTGAACGTAGCCCCTACATAGCAACCTCTGGCCTCCCTCAAGGGAGTGTACTGGTTCCATTGCTATTTACACTATTCATTAATGATATCGGTTGCCTACTTAACTCGCATTATTTTATGTATGCTGATGACTTAAAAATTTTTAGATCTGTTTAAAACCTCAGAGATGTTAAAGTTCTTCAATGCGATCTGATTCTGTTGCTGACTGCCGCAATTTGCTGCCTCTTAACTTCTCAAAATGCTTCTTCGTTACATATGGAAAGCGCGAGCTGCCGATATTAACATCGTGTTCCATTAGTCATCACTAGACCCCGGATTTTATTTTTTTTCTTCATTTCTGCACTGAAAAAGGTAAGATTTTGCATTTAGAAACATGCAATTTTTTTATGCAAAATATGTCGAAAAATATGTTAAATATGTCGAAAAAATACTGTACTAAGCTTAGGAGATATTCTTTCAGTTTGATCACATTTGCACGAATGCAGAATGTGTATTTAGGCACTATTGCTGCGGCATTATTTGTGTTGCTTTTTCTAAAAATTCGCCCACAAGCAACGACTTACATATGCTCAGGGCGTTACCATAGCTTTATGCAAATTGTGCATAACTTGCAGGTAATATTCCTAATTGACCGCTTTTCCCTGTGGATAGTGTGTGCGCCTGCTGTGCAAGAGTTCGTGGGTTCCAGCTGTGAAGTAACTAGACTTAAAAATGCTTCTCAAATTTTGCGGTTCGTATTCAGCGTTAAACTGTTGGTCCCTTTTCTCTTGTACGAAAGTTAGAAGCACGCAAGACAAGAGATTGAGAGAAGAAATCGTGTTTGGGATACTTTTTAAATAAACCTCGTTGGTCTTCGAGGCATCGCTCTAAGTAGTTTTTACTTATATTTCTTTCGTTAGGAATATTTGTCCAGTATACTTATGTAGAAATAATGTAAGTGTTTCCTTGCTTAAAGACCTGAATGGAAAATTTATCGACATCATCGACATGCATAAAGCATAGTACTCAGACAAGCTAAATCTTTTTAGCTGGGTGTCAACACCATTTAAAAAAGGTAGCTAAACGGCTGCTAAAACTTTTAGCTGGTCTCTTAGCTTGAGCCAGTTCTCAGACAAACTAAATTCTTTAGGTCATACCGAGCTATAAACTCGTGGCGGCGCAACCTTGACTGGCTATACAGCTGATTGAGTTTAGTCGTTTGACATTTGGTGGTATTTTGTTATTATAGGGTGGTATTTTGGCGTTGAGCAGTCACACTGTTCCATTAGCTGAGACCTCAGCGGGCAAAATTGTCTTTTTAGCTAGGTCTAGATTTAGATTGTTTGAGTACTTAGCTTTAGTATGAGTAGAATGTGTTTTCCCAATTATCATTGGGGTTGTAATTTTATATTGAATACAATGCAACAAATGCATTCGCTTTATATTACAATAGCTTAATTTTTTTTTGTTCGCGCACCCAAGATTTTAACCGCTTCACTTATTGGACTCTTTTCGGGATTTTCTTTTACCTTTTCCAAACAATTTAAAACGCGTTCTATGACTGTGTGTATCAATAAGTGAAAATTAAACATAAAAAAACTAATATTGGGAAGCCTGCTTTGATAATATGTCGGCAAATATGTCGGATATGCAAATATAACTTGGATCCCATCTAAACATTTTTTATGAGATTTTCCGGTGGTCAACCGGTTCAAATTATGTTTTCGCATAAAATCCAGGGTCTAGTCATCACTCTTTGGACTTGGTGTTTCACTCCAAATTTCACATTTCTAAGCATTTAAACTATATTCTCCGCAAAGCTTATTCAATGCGCAATTCCAAACAATTCAGTGATCCCTTCACTCGGCTAAGTTTATACTCTGCCTTAGTGCGTTCTAGGCATGAATATGCTTCTCTTATATGGAATCCTTCCGCTGCCGTTACCGTAAACAAGCATGACGTCTACAGAAACGATTCCTTAAATTTGCACTGTGTGTATTGTTTTTGCAATTTCGCCTACGACCACTGAAAAAAGGTATGAAGAAGTTTGCATACCCTTTAAATTTGAGCGAGCTTTTAACCTATGTTTTTTATTAAAATATTTTAGAATTTAAAATAATAGCCTTGGACCGTCGTTCGTGGAAAAGACTTACACATGTTTATTATTCTTATGCCTTTCCCTACCCTTGGAAGGCGCCCGCGACGCGTGGTTTAGAAACCAACAAATGCGAAGAGCAATACTCAAGTAATACTTAAGTATTGGTAGAATGTGTGGTCAAAACGCAGGGTTATTTGCGTATTCCTCTTTGCTGTCTGAGTAAAATTGGTATGTAACCTGCAAAGTCTGCGTGCGACCGCCCACTCAAAGACGAAAGTATAGTGCGGTATCGCTCAAAGCAGGAACAAGTAAATTTGACACCGGCTCAAAACTGAGGCCAGTCACTGAAATACTAGTATAATATGAGTGAGTATATGACCTAACTTCACATTTTGAGTAGAAAATAATACCCGAAACTCATTTACAACATGTATACTCGATTCAAGAAAACAGGCACTCTTGCAGATCCCTGATTCAAATTTAAGTCATGTTACACAAAATTACAGGACTACAGACCCATCAGTCTATCATCGTTTCTTTTGAAAACGATGGAGAGACTCCTGGTTCTCCATTTGAAAAGCAAGCTCACACTCCGAAAGTTCAGCGGTGTGCAGCACGCCTGTCTTAAGGGTTGATCTATTGACACCTACTTAAAGTGGAAGAGAGCATTGAGGAATCGCTGAATCAGAAGCAGTTTGCGTTGGCGGCCTTCCTCGACATCGAGGGAGCCTTCAACAATGCAGGACCGAGTCGAAGAGAAACTTCAAAGAAAGAATGAAGAAAGCACTAGGCGCGTACTATGCCTGCAAAGAGACTATCGGTAGGAAGTGGGGACTGAAACCGTATATCATTCATTGGCTATACACAGCGGTCGTCAGACCTATTCTTACCTATGGAGCGCTGGTATGGTGGAAGTCGGCCATCACCAAATCCCACATAAACAAACTCCATAAGGTACAAAGATCAGCTTTCCTGGGTATAACAGGATCCCTGCGATCTACCCCCCAGGCGGCCCTGAATGTAATTCTAAACCTAGTACTAGTAGACTCTTGTCTGAAGTATGAAGCAGCGAGAAGCACAGTAAGACTCCGGGAACTGAAACTTTTTAAAGAATCTACTTCAGGCCACAGCAGTATACTGCACTTCATACCAGATCAGAAATGTAACGACAACTTTGGAACTTGTTTCCCGGAGAGAGAGGAATGGAAGCAAGACACTACCATCAGGGAAAACGAGCTATCCATCTATACAGACGGTTCGAAAACGGAAGAAGGCACAGGAGCAGGCATCTTCTCCGAAGAACTTGCGACACAGCTCTCATTCCTTCTAGCGAACTGGTGTAGCATTTTTCAAGCGGAAATTTATGCTGTCTGTAAAGCCTTTTTATACCCTTGCAGAGGGAATTATAAAATTGTGCGGATGTTTGTAACGCATTGAAGGAAGCATCTCCGACCACATAAAGTATATATATTCTTGATCAGCATGACGAGCTCAGTTCATTTAGTCTTGTCCGTCTGTCAGTTTCTATGCTATCTCCTCCGTCAGTTTTAAAGCTATCCTCACCAAACTATGCTTTTGTTTTTTTATGAAAACGTCCTTATCATTGGTTTACACTTATTGTATATACTTTTACACAATTCTACAAAGTTTGGTCGAAATCGGATGACTGTAGCATATAGCTGCCATAGGAACGATCGGTCGAAAAACTAGTTCTAGTGAGAAAAACTTTTTTGTTTTTAATGAAAACGTCCTTATCATTGGCTTACACTTATTTTATATACTTTTAAACAATTCTAGGAACGATCGGTCGAAAAACTAGTTCTAGTGAAAACGTCCTTTTAATTGGCATATTCTTTATTTATATACTTTAACACATTTCTACAAAGTTTTATCAAATTCGGATGACCATAGCATATAGCTGCAGTATGAATGATCGGTCGACAAAGAAGTTCTAGTGAGAAAAACTTTTTTGTTATAAATAAGATCGCTTTCAAATTTCGAAATTCACAGTGTATTATGCTTTTCCATGATTTCACCAAGTTTGGTCGAAATCAGACATCTATATAGTATAGATCCCACAGAAAAGTAATGTCCAAAAAGTAGTCTTAGTTAGAAGAACTTTTTTGTCTTCAATGGAAGCTGCAAGAGTATATAAAACTTCGGCGGAGCCGAAGTTATCTTTTCCCTATTTTTTTTACTCAGACATGCCCCCTGCGCGTGACATACCTATCGAGGACCCGAAAACCTTCATATCGCCACCTTTTGTGATTTTAAACAAGAGACTGACTTTCTAGCAACATACCGCCGAAGTAGTTGGAAAGTTGCGAAGGAAGGCGGCAAGGATAAGCTGGCTCCTGAATGCAAACAACAAACTTTCGCTGAAAAACAAGGTCCTTATTTATAAGGTTATCCAGGTTAATAAAATAAGGGTTCTACAGGCCATAATCATGAGAAGAATCACTGGTGCGGAGTGGTACTTTCGAACAAAAGACTTCGAAAAAGATTGCGGAGTGCCAAAGGTTGGTGACAGCAATAAGAAGATAAGGTAGCGTGCCACCCAAACAAACTCGCGAGACGTCTCCTTAGAAGAAGAAGGATAAATGGGATCAGAGCTCGAAGGAGACTAAAGAGGCAGGTAGATGGCGCCAGTGGCACGACATGGCTATCAACCTAAACCGTTTTGGTTTTTCGAACTATTATTTAAATGCAAATTTGAATATTAAAACAAATTAATTATGATATTCTATTGATGCAACTTATCCAGAAAAACAATGTTGTTAACATTTCCAAAATTAATTTTGCTTATAAAAACTGTTTGGGTGGTGAATTTAGCTAAATCTCCACACAAAACACGAGGTTTTAAAACAACCAAAAGAGTCTTCTGTGGCACCTAAGAATTAATTTTCGGTTGGAATATGGTTGGAAGAGGTTTCTGTGTTACCCCCGAGTATAGCATATGAAGTATCATTGAAAAAAATTTCAGCTACAAATATTAACAAATAAGTACGTGACAGCGAATCTCCCGAGGCGCCTTGAAAAAAAAGTTGTGCGGTGAACATTGAAAATTGAAAATAAACTTGATCTGCCTGCAAGTATAAGAAACATATGTGCCATACATGTCAAACCTCTATCTCTTACCATCTCAGATATCTGTTTGTTTATACGGACGAACGGACAGTCGGACATGGCTATATCGATTCGGCTGTTGATGCTGATCAAGAATATATATACTTAATAGGGTCGGAAAAGAATGCTTCTGGCTATTACATACTTTTGCACAAACTTAATATACTCTGAGTACCTCTGAAACAGAGTATAAAAAAACTTTTCGTCATTACCTGTTGATTAATGTGTAGAAGTTGTGTTATAAATTTCAAAAGGTTCAGTCAAGTGAATTTTAAGCTATGATGTTCACCGACTTAAAAAAGGTTACTTGCGAGGAAATTGATTCAAAAATTACTTCTACACTCATACACTTTACACATGACGTCGGTCAGCTTAAGCTCTGTATCTTCGCTAATTTTGCTCCGATTTACTTGAAATTTGGACACAAGAGTCTAGAGTTGTTGCACATTTTACAACATACAATACTAGTCTATATTTATACCCTGTTCCCATTGAAAATGGGAAAAGGTGGATCATGAAGTTGTGCAAAAGTATGTAACAGGTAGAAGGAAACATTTGCGACCCTATAAAGTATATATATTCTTGATCAGCATCAACAGCCGAGTCGATTTAGCCCTGTCCGTCTGACCGTCCGCCTGTCCGTCCGTCTGTCTGTCTGTCCGTATGAACGCGTGTTTCTCAGAGACTATAAGAGCTAGAGCCACAAATTTTTGCATGTAGGTAGGTGTATACCCGATTCAATACGAGTTTGTTTCAGATTTGGAAAATTCCTCCCCCTCCCCCCTTTAAGCGCAAAAAACTGTCAGAACCACAATTTTTAAGATAGACCTTCCAAACTGGACATATATCAAGTAATATCTGTCTATTCTGAAAAGATCACTAAGATCGGACAATAAACACCGAAGCTATATACGAATCAATTTTGCTTGTGGGAGAGATGGGGGGTCATGCATTGTCAATTATCGCGCGCGGCCGCATGCCATGCGTGTGTGCGTATGTTAGAGTGTGTGTGTATGTGTGAGTGTGTGTATATGTTTATGAAAACACAAGAAGTCGAGGGAACAGGGTATTTTGTAGTCGGGACACTCGACTACAGCTCCCTTACTTGTTTTTAAAATATGACAGTCTTGAAATAAGTGAGCAATATATACTATACTTTATGATATCGGAGATGATTCCTTCTGGCTGTTACATAAATTTTCCCGAATTTTGTATATCTTTTTACTCTACGAGTAACGGGTATAAAAATAGTTCATTAAAATAATGGTGGGCCCGGGTATAATTAGCTTTCAACCTATTCCATTGCAGGCTCTGGCATAGCGGTTAAGAGAGGCCCTTTTTTGACGCTATGATTGACCCCAGTTCCAGTGAGGAGGAGGGCGATGACGATCCCGTTGTGCAATCGAAGGGTCGACTTGGGCCGCCTCCCAAAGCTGCGGCTGCCACGACCACGTCGGGCACATTATCTAACATTCCCATTTCTGGATCTAATGGCGAACTCCCCGGAAACCAGAGAACATCTACAGCGGTGCCTGCAAACAGCCGACTTGATGGTGGGCCAGCTGCTGGTAACACCGGTGTCGGGCCAATTGCATCTAAGAATGATCCCATGCCAACTAGTGGCACTGACGGGTGCCTTGAAGTGCCCAACAACGGGATTCCCAGGTTTGCAAGCTCTATTTTTATTTTAAAAAACACACATAAAACATGCCTACACAAGAATTAACTGAATGAAAAAGTTGAGATAAGTGGGCGCACCTACGAACTCTCAATGGCCGAGCGCCCTTATCAAAGTCATTTTAGTCAGTAATTGAAAGTAATTGCGACATTCAGGGTTCTATAATTATAACCTATTTATAGTGAAAACAAAAAACAAGCAATTCTAATAGACCTGTTCCACTGGCAAGCATTCAACAACATTCAAATGTTTCCTTGTTGCACTAACGAATGTTCATCACGGTTACACTCGAATGGTCAAACAAACAGCTGACCATTGTCATGCCCAAAAGAAGCATACGGCAGAGCACTCATTAATACTCACAAACAAAATCACATTGAAATTGGGTAAGGCAACAACAAGATCACATGAAATTGTTGTTGGTCAGTTTGCTTGCGCCAATAAAAAAATGCTATTGCTTTTGGACCCAACCCTAAATTCATGCAGTTTATAAAGGGTTTTGGCATTTGGAACACTTACAAAAACCCAAAAAAAGACGACTCATTTTATCACAAAGTACAAAATGCCCCAAAAATTTCTAATGGACAACTACTAATGACAAATTAAGAAGCCTTCCTGTTCTCCATCTTCCTTGGCAGCGCCCCTGATACAATCATCAGTGAGTTAACAAAATTGTGTTGTTCACTAAAATGAACAAGTAAACATATTCTTCTTTAATTGTTAATTTTTGTTCAGTAAGAGTTGTTCAGTCTCTATTGCTCTGTGAGTTGTTCAGTCGCTCCTGTTAAGTCTCTCTTTCCCTGTGAGTTGTTTAGTCTCTTTAGACCCTTTTGCTGTTCAGCAAGTTGTTGAGTGAGTTGTTCAGTGAGTTGTTCAATTAGAGTCGTTCAGTCGCTCTTGTTCTGTTTCTTTTGCTCTGTCAGTTGTTCAGTGATTGGTTCACTCAGTTCGGTGATTGTTCAGCTGTTTTTTGCAAAATGCTGGTGAGGCAGTCACAAGCGTTTCGTTCATTAAAAAGCAGCGATCGCAAATAAGAGTTTTTAACTTATAAAAATCAAACCTTAAACAAGTTAGAAAGTCTAACCGACTTTAATATACTATGTACGTTCCAAAGAAAGTTTGTGTTAAGGTGTGTGAACTGCTGCACAACGATCTTTACCAACTTTTCGCAGACTAGTAAAGAATCACAATTAGTAAATTTTTCCAGAAGGTACGAACCTTCTATCTCTAAAATGTTAAAAATGCCGAAGATATGGCAAAAATGAAAAAGAAACTTGGTCTGCCTGCAAGTATAAGAATTATGTCCCACACATGTCAAATCTCTATCTCTTATCATCTCTGAGATCTGATTGTCCATAGGGACAGACGGACATGGCTAAATCGAGAATATATATACTTTATAGAGTCGGAGATGCTTCCTTCTGGCTGGTACATGCTATTGCATAAAGTATAAAAAATAAATTAGATGAATGGAACAATTTTAGATATACTAAATCAGGATGCAGGATTCTGTTATCAGGATAAACTTTTCTTTCTGGTTTATAATTTACGAAATAAAAATTAAATTTCAATTTTCTTTTTTAAAATTAACAATAAGCGCTATTTTCCAAAATTTATATCCTTGCAAAGGGTATTACAATTTCGGAAGCTTGCAACGCATTTAAATATTCATTTCCATTCATAAACTGAATATATTCTTGATCAGGGCGACGAGCTGGGTCGACCGGCTGAGCCGTCCGTCTGTTTCTACGCGAACTAGTCTCTCACTTTTGAAGCTACCAGGCTAAAATTTTGCACAGTCATCTTTCTACTGCACGCTACTAACATGTCGGAACCGACGGGATCGGATGACTATAGCATATATGTTGCTCCCATAGGAAGGATCGGTCGAAAAAGTAGTTTAAGTGAGAAAAACTTTTTTTGTTTTCAATGGAAACGGCTCCAAACTTTGTATTTATTGGTTTCTATCTTTTTTTATAATTCTACTAAGTTTGATGACAATCGGACACATATATGATATAGCTCCCATGCAAAAGATAGGTCTGAAAAATAATCTTAGTGAGCAAAACTGTTTTGTTCTCAATGGTACCATCCTAAAATTTGGTGTCTAGCATTTGTTTTTGATCCATATGCTTTTACTTAATTCTGTAAAGTTTTGTCAAAATCGGGTGACTATAATTTCCGATCGGTCGGAAAATGGGTCTTAATGAGAAAAATTTTTGTTTTTAATGTTAGCGGGGTACTAAACGCGGCAATTATAAATGTCAAATGCTTTTAAAGGTATTTCCAAAAATTTGGTTCAAATCTGATGATATATAGTTTAAGGCTGCCAGAGAACCGATCGGTCGAAAACGCGTTATGATTTTTTATTTGATATGAAATAAAAAATAGGGGAAAATTAACTTCGGCTCGGCCGAGGTTTTGTATACCCTTGCAGTTTGTTTTCCAAAATAAGACTACTTTTCGGACCCTACTTTTCTATGGGAGCTATACTATATACATAAATGTCCTTCTTCTTCTTATTTGGCCCGATATTTCGATCGCAACCGTTTGACGGTCTCGGCCGCTGCAATTAATGCCCGCCTCTGTCTTGTGCGAGCTGGCACCAGATGGTCAATTTAAGCGCGTCAATGTCTTTCAGCACCTGTTTTTCCCAACTAAGTTTCGGTCGTCCTACACTTCTTACTTTCCCTAATTCGTTCGCCTTCCGCCTGTACATTTTTTTTACTGGAGCTTCTTCATCCATACGAGTAACATGTCTAAACCAGAGCAGCCGCTGTTGTTTTATGCGCTTGACTAGATCAGCGTCCCCATAGAGTTTATACAGCTCGTGGTTTATACGGGAGCGGAACTCATCGCCAACTTTTACAGGTCCATAAATCCTCCGAAGTACTTTTCTCTCGAGCACGCCGATCACCTCCTCATCCACTGTTGTTAATGTCCATGCTTCTGCGCCGTATTGAAGGACTGGAATAATTAGCGACTTGTATAGCGCAATTTTCGTTTTTCGAGAGGGCTCTGCTCTTGAACTCCTTACTAAGCCCGTAGTAACATCGGTTTGCAAGAGTTATTCTTCTTCGGATCTCCAGACTGATGTTGTTGTCGCTGATAATCATCGTTCCGAGGTAGACAAAGTCCTTTACAACGTTAAAGATGTACTCTCCCATTGCAACAGATTGTCCAAGACGTGTAGGCTCACTGCTTGCTGAGACTAGGAACTTCGTCTTTTCCTCATTTAGCGCTTAGCCCATGAGTTTTGACTGCTTCTCAATCACTGAAAACACCTTGCTTACCGCCCGTTCGGATTTGCCGATAATGTCAATGTCATTGGCATGTGCAAGTAGTATTACATCTTTATAAAAGATGGTGCCCGATCTGTTAGCCTTTGGGCACTGGTGCAATATATACTCCATCAGCAGATAAAAGAAGTTACACGAAAAGGTGCCAATTTTGAAGGAGCTTCGTGTGCTTCTCAATGTCATCATGCAAGGTCGAACGTACTTTGCTGGAATACAAAAAATAGACAGGGCTTCAAACAAATTTGGCCTTATCGGTGTGTCGAAAGCGGCTTTATAATCAACAAAAAGATGGTAGGTATTGATTTTCGTCGCATGGTTATTCTCCAGAATTTGTCTCATTGTGAATATTTGGTTTATGGTGGATTTACCAGGTCTAAAGCCACACTGATAAGGTTCGATCAGTTCGCTCATTCTAGGCTTTAGACGTTCACATAAGATACTTGTCAGAACCTTAAATGCAATGGGTAGGAGACTGATCCCGCGGTAATTGGCGCAGATGGCAGGGTCTCCTTTTTTTAAGTATTGGGCAGAGAACACTTAGACTCCAATCTTCGGGCATACTCTCTTCGGACCAAATTCTGCAAAGGAGTTGGTACATGCACCTTACCAGCTCCTCGCCGCCAGCCTTGAACAATTCAGCGGGCAGCTCATCAGCTCCAGCTGATTTATTATTTTTTTAGCCTTTTTATGGCTAACCAAACTTCCGGTGTCCGATTTCGACCAAATTTAGTGGAATCTTGGAAAAGCATAATAAACTATCATGTAGATTTTTTTTGGAGCTGATTCCATTTAAATGAAAAAGTTTTCTCACTAGAACTTCTTTTTCCAGCTCCAGCTGTATGCAATAGTCATCCGATTTTGACGAAACTTTATAGAATTGTGGAAAAGTATATAAAATAAATAAATACCAACGTAAGGGACGTTTCCATTGAAAACAAAAAAGTTTTTCACAAGAACTAGTTCTTCGACCGATCGTTTATATGGCAGCTGTATGCTATAGTCATCCGATTTTGTGTGAAACCATATCAAATAAATAAATGCCAATTTTAAGGACTTTTCAGACTCTACTTTTCTATGACATATAGATGTCGGACTATATAGATGTTCGACTTCTACCAAACTTTGTGAAATTATGAAAAGCAAACTAAGAAATACAAAGTTTGTAGGCGATTCCATTGAAAACATGTTCTTCCCACAAAAACTAGATTTTCAGACAATCGATCTTATGATTAGCTCTTATGATATGCTATAGTCATCCGATACGGCCGGTTCCGACTTCGTGCAAAGTTTGGTGAAGAAAGCTTTAAAACTGACGGAGGAGATAGCATAGAAACAGACGGACAGGGCTGAATCAACTTAGCTGGTCATGCTGATCAAGAATATATATACTTTATGTGGTCGGAGATGCCTCCTTCAATGCTTAACAAACATCCGCACAATTTGATAATACCCTCTGCAAGGGAATAAAAACCACAAACATTTTAGTGGTGACTAAGAGATCGGCAACATTCCCCAGTGTGATCAGCAAGGAAGGATTAAAACTAGTCCGAATGATCGCTAATACTTAGTCACAGTGCCCTAAGCATAGTTAATAAGTAAGTGAACCACTGAACAACTGATCAACTGGGCAATAGAACAACTGAGAAATTTGAGTGAGTTGACTCACTTTGAAGTAAAGAACAAGTGGACATGTTGAGTGAAATGAACAACCTTTACCCAACACCACAATCAACTGTTTCTATAACAATATATTGTTGAAAATTGGCTATTCGATAACATATCAATAGTAAATCTAGTCTTTAAGCGAAAAAAATGTTCAAATGTTAAACCGAATTTATATTCAACTCTTATGAGCAAATTCACACCATTCAGTGAATGTTGTTGAGAATTCGCCAGTGAAACAAGTCTGTAAAAATATAAAATATAAGGCTGGGCTTACCACAGTGTAGGCCGGCATGTGGATTGTGAAATGCAGGCCTACTCGATTATCATGTCCTGTAAGTCGTACAGTGTAAGCCAGTCGGGGCCTTGATATGGCAAACCAATTGGTCGCAATTTGTTAGGCCGAGGTTTTGACTATTCGACCCATGACGCACGTCCTGTTTCAAAGTGAATACCTTGCTTGAAGCTTTATTCCATTTTCGTAATTGCATCATCCGTCGAACAGTGGACTCCCTCTAGAGTTCCAAGTAAGCCACATGGACCTAGATCAATTTTGTAGTCAACCAGAAGTGTTCAAATCACACCAATCTTAGGTGGTTTTTTTAGTTTGGTTTCAGATTAAGAAAAGTAATTTTTAAAAGAAAAGCTTCATTCCTTTTCTGGATTGCATTTAGCTAAGTAGAGTTTTACATAAGAAAATGAAGCTCTGCAAGCCCGTGACAAACGCCTCGAATAATCTGTAGGTGCCACAGCAGATCAGGAAGCTTCACTCTCTAATGTCTAGCTGCAACACTTAAACACCTAATACCTAAACGACACACGACTCTAAGACTCTTCATCTGTTGACCATAAATGTGAACTTCCTGACTTTGATTGAAGATAATTAACTCGTTTCAATGTCTTTCTTTCGGGTTACTGTGCACGTTGAACCAAATCCTTATTACCACCTGCACACGAATATGAATACAAAAATACAAAACAATTGGCACATCGTTAATCTGATCTGTGAAATTCAAAATCAACGAAACATTCACGATACGCATTAACCAATATCTGCACATCTGAATCGAAAATCAATTATGCTGAGTGGATGGTTTATGCTTGGATTGAAATTGGCGTTTCCATTAACTGACTAAATGATATATACACGATACAAAAACCATCCACATCAACCTTCCATTTCGGCTACATCGTCATCGTCGCTGGTTGCACAGTCGGTTGGTAGGCTCGGGCCACAGGCAGCACCTGAGCGGCAAGGGTAGAATCATTATACAACAGTTGGTGGGCCCGTCGTCAGCTCATGTGCAAAGACAACCAGAAAATCTTTATTCCTATCACCATCATCACCACCACCACAACCATGAACATGAACCGCAGAGACAGTCAAACAGCCATGCAACAGGTGCTGCTGCTGCTGGCAGTGTGGGCGGAGCATCCAATGCCACTATTATGCCAAGGATCACAGCCCCGTCACACTTGTACAGCAGCAGTAGTAGTAGCAGTTCACGGGCCGCTTCGGATGCCCAGTTCCAGAAGGTAACACAAAGTAATAATCAATCGTTGCTATCGTCATCTAGTGGCATTTCGCAAGAAACACTCAATCAGAGTATTGGATCCTCGCGGGCCAACTCACTGCCACGCCCCTTGTCACCGTCACCATCCATTGCCAGCGAAAAACACGAGAGCGGAGACCCACATGTGAGTAAGCTACTCCTTGCAAACCCAACCCATTTAACCCGCCGCTCCCCAATTCACAGGAGAGGCACGAGCGGGAGGAGGAAGAGCGCAAGCGCCGCATTCAACTGTACGTGTTTATATCGCGCTGTATATCCTATCCGTTCAATGCCAAGCAGCCCACGGATATGACTAAGCGCCAACCGAAGATCACAAAACAGCAGTTGGAGATAATTACACAACGATTCCAGGTATTGAAACACTTTGCAATTGCCGGTAGATTCCATTATCCTGTTTTCCTATGGCCTTTCAGTCATTTCTTAAGGGGGAAACGCAAATAATGGCCGACGAGGCTTTTCAAAATGCTGTACAGAGCTATCACGACGTTTTCCTGAAGTCCGAGCGTGTCTTAAAAATGGTTCAGTCCGGCGCTTGCTCGCAGCACGATTTTCGAGAGGTGTTTCGCAATAACATTGAGAAACGTGTTAGGTGGGTCCCATCTCAAAATTGCTGCCTTTTCGACCAACACTTGACCATTTGTGCCCTTTCTTAAGGTCATTACCGGAAATTGATGGCCTTAGCAAGGAAACAGTGCTGACATCATGGATGGCCAAATTCGATATTATTCTTAAGGGGAGTGGCGAGGAGGACTCCAAGCGACCATCTCGTATGCAGCAGTCATTGAACAGCGAGTTAATTCTCTCCAAGGAGCAACTATACGACATGTTCCAGCAAATATTATCGGTGAAAAAGTTTGAGCATCAGATTCTTTTCAACGCCTTGATGGTAAAGGAATTCCGTTTTGCTCTGCACATATGCAATAAATACCATTCAACTTCCCCTTTATAGTTGGACTCGGCGGATGAGCAGGCGGCAGCCATTAGGCGCGAATTGGATGGACGGATGCAGCGCGTAGGCGAAATGGAGAAGAATCGCAAACTTATGCCCAAGTTTGTGCTCAAAGAAATGGAATCCCTGTACATTGAGGAGTTAAAGTCATCGATTAATCTACTCATGGCAAATCTCGAGTCTCTTCCAGTATCCAAGGGCAATATGGACAGTAAATATGGGCTACAGAAGTTGAAGCGCTATAATCACAGGTTTGTTTTACCGAAATAGTTATATATCGGGTATTAATATATAATATGTCCTTCTCCACAGTACACCGTCTTTTTTGTGAGTATTCCTTCCTTGCATTTAACTATTGTAGATGGTATTGTATAACTGTGTTAAGTGCGAAACTGGATTCCTCTAAAAAAAACTTCGATTCAACTTAAAATGAGATATGGCCATTTCCATGATGTCGAACGTAAATCGGATTTTTATTTTGACAATAGGCTTAAATTATAACTTTATATAAGCCCTAGTTTTGGTGCTAAAGCTGATATCGGGAAACTTTTCGTTTTCAAGATAATTGAAAAAAGCAAGGCATTCGCACGGGACAAATACAGAAGTGCTTTTCGCATGCAACAATTCAAACGCCGATATTAGTGAACTCTGAGGCCGCATTTTAATGTGACTGATTTTAGAATGTAGTGAATTGATGTCTCTTTCAAATGGTTTTTATGTTACCCAAAAATGCCTGATACTTTTTCAAAATTTGATCTTAAGCGCTTTCGCAAGGGACAAATAACTAGGGACATATTTTTCCATCAAGATATTTATGTAGTTTCCATTATAATGCATAGTTCGTTAGGGTTTCTTATGCAATCTTCATTAACTCTTTGTTCCCATAGAATGATTTTAGAGACCAAAATACAATGAAATCTATTAGGCGCTTTTTTAGAAAAAAACGTGCAACAGAACGATGAAAACGAGACAAAAAGAAGGGTGCTTTCGCGGCTGTGCATTCCAAAATCTCGAATTGGTTTATAAATAAATGTAAGATTAGCTTACATTAGTTGAATTTAATTGTTTCCCCATAAAAAATGTATAAAACATGGGGTTTTAAAGTACTTTTAATTTTTTGGTCATGGTGGACCTTTTTGTGGAAATGCCCATATAAAAACCGTAACGGGAACTGTAGCCGATATTAACAGTTAAAATCGAGAAGCATAAGCTAACTTCGTCTGTGGCAGAGTTTTTATACCCAAGTAGTACTCATTTTTTAAATATTTATATCAACCAAATTTCGCATAATCTTCATATGGCAGCTATACGATATTTTCATCCGATTTCGAACAAGCTTTACAAATCTGTTCGAAAGGTTATATTCGGCGGTGTCCTAGAAATCTCTTCCAACCAAATTCCAACCCAAAACCAATTCTCGGTGTCCTAGAAATCTCTTTCGGTTGGTTTCAAACCTCTCGTATTTTGTTGGGAGATTTTGGCAAACCAACCAATACTCAAACCAGCCAATACATTTCCCAACCAATAGCGAATTCACCAACCCACACAATATATCACTGTTTTTGTAGTAGGACCATAATCTTATACACACACCTTTCGAACTCGACTTTCGAACTAGACTTTCGAAGAAAACGAAATCTCTCGAAGTTCTGGGACACCGACCGAAGCCGAAATCTCTAGAGATTTCCAGGACACCCCCGAATATGATACCCTTTCACGGGGTGTAATAAAATTGTCCGGATGTTTGTAGTGCACAGACAAAGCATCTCCGACAACATTTAGTAAATATGTATATTCTTGATCAGCAGGAAGAGCTGAGTCGATTTAGCCGGTCCGTCCGTCTGTCTGTTTCTATGCTGTCTCCTCCGTCAGTTTGGAAACAATCTTCACCAAATTTTGCACGAAGTCTTTTAGTACATAAACGCTGCACATTTGTTGGAGCTGGCCGGATCGGATGACTATAGCATATAGCTGTCATATGAACGATTTGTGAGAAAAACTTTTTTGTTTTCAAACCTTCAACGCCTTCAAACTTCGTTTTTCTTAGTTTGCTATGCCCTTCCACGATTCTACTAAGTTTGGTCGAAATCGGACATCTATATAGAATAGCTATCATAGAAAAGTAGTCTGGAATTCTTTTTATTTACAATGGACTGCAAGGGAGGCTGCAAGGGTATACAAAATTTCGGGAGAACCTAAGTTAACTTTTCCCTATTTTTATACCATTTAAAAATACCTTTAAAAATGGGAAAGGGGGATATTTAGACATGTCCGTCTGTGCGTCACTCCGTCTGTCCGTATGAATGCGTCGATCTCAGAGACTATAAGAGATAGAGCCACAAACTTTTGCATGTAAGTAGGTGAATACCAGATCCAGATTAGATTTGGAAAAATTCCTCCCCCTCCCCCTTTAAGCGCAAGAAAATGTCAGAACCACAATTTTTAAGTTAGACCCTCGAGACTTTATATATTATATATCAAGTAAGGCCCAAAATCTTCTTCTTTGGCCATCACAACCGTTTTACGGTCTCGACCGCTGCCACTCCTCTGTCCCGAGCGACATTCCACCAGAAGGACACTCCCAGTTTCGCAATGTCTCCCTGCACCTGGTCACGCCATCTCCTCTTTGGTCGACCAGGCGGGGGAGTGCCTCCCAACTCTATCGCATGCCGATTGTACACACGCTTTGCTGGACCGTTATCATCCATACGGGTAACATGTCCTATCCAGCGCAAACGCTGTTGTTTTATGCGCTTGACTAGGTCAGTGTCCCCATAGAGCTCATACAGTTCGCGATTCATTCGGATGCGAAATTCGCCGCCAACGTTTAGAGGTCCATAAATCCTCCGAAGAACTTTTCTCTCGAACACGCCAATTACCGCCTCATCCTCTTTTGTCATTGTCCATGCTTCTGCGCCGTATAGCAGGACTGGGATGATAAGCGACTTGTATAGCGCGATTTTCGTTTTCTGAGAGAGGGCTCTGCTCTTGAACTCGTTATTGAGCCCGTAATAACATCGGTTTGCAAGAGTAATTCTTCTTCGGAATTGCAGACTGGTGTTGTTGTCGCTGGTTATCGTCGTTCCGAGGTAGACAAATTCCTTAACAACCTTGAAGTTGTAGTCTCCCATTGCAACAGATTGTCCAAGCGAAGACTCACTGCGCGTTGATTGTAAATACTTCGTCTTATCCTCATTCACCGCTAAGCCCATAAGTTTTGACTGCTTCTCTATCTCTGAGAACGCCTTTTTTACCACAGATTCGCTTTTGCCGATGATATCAATATCATCGGCATATGCAATTAGCATGTTATCTCTGGTAAAGATAGTGCCCGTTCTGTTAGCATTTGGGCACTGGCGCAGTATGTACTCCATCAGCAGATTAAAGAAGTCGCACGATAAGGTATCACCCTGCCTAAAACCTGTTTTGGTATCGAAAGGCTCGGAGCGGTCTTTACCTATTTTGACGGAGCTTTGTGTGCTTCTCAACGTCATCATGCAAAGTCGAACGTACTTTGCTGGAATACCAAAGGTAGACAGGGCTTCAAAGAACTTTGACCTTATCGGCGTGTCAAAGGCGGCTTTGTAGTCAACAAAAAGGTGGTGGGTGTCGATATTTCTCTCTCGGGTCTTCTCCAGGATTTGTCGCAATGTGAATATCTGGTCCGTGGTGGATTCGCCAGGTCTAAAGCCACACTGATAAGGTTCAATCAGTTCACTTATTCTCGGCTTTAGACGTTCACATAGGATGCATGATAGAACCTTATTTGCGATGGGGAGGAGACTGATCCCGCGGTAATTGGCGCAAACCGCAGGGTCTCCTTTTTTTAAAAATTTGAACAGAGTACACTTAGGTTCCAATCTTCGGGCATGCTTTCTTCGGACCATACTCCTCACCGCCAGCCTTGAACAATTCAGCAGGCAGCTCATCAGCGCCAGCAGATTTGTTATTTTTTAGCCTTTTTATGGCTAACAAGACTTCATTATGGTCCGGCGGATCTATCTCTATGTTATCGATTGGTGGTGTCGCTACTTCCCCAGAGGCGGCATTGTGTTCGTCATAACCTCCCAGCAGGTTAGAGAAATAGTTTCTTCATTTGTCTAGTGCCACTTCCGGATTTCTGACCAGATTTCCGTGCTCGTCCTTCACTAGTGTGACTCTGGGCTTAAAACCTTCGGTTAGTTGCCTAATCTTTTGGTAGTATTTTCGAGTCTCACTCCTTCCGAACAGCACTTCGACTTCCTCCCTCATGCGCTTTTTCTGCTCATTTTTCTTCCTTCTGAAAAGGCGCTTCTCCTCTCTCCTTTTCTCAAGGTATCGCTCATTAACAGACCGCGTTGCTTCCGACTGCAGAGTTCTCCTGTAGGCAGCGTCTTTCTCTGCAGTAGCGCGGCGGCACTTATCATCGTACCATGACTGTTTTCGGGAGTTTTCGGCGAATCCGAGAATCTCCTTGGCAGCTGTACTCATAGAGTGTGAAATATGCTTCCACTGTTCGTCAACACCAGGAGGGCCAGGTGGGGTTTCCCTGAGCAGCTGGGTGAGTTTTCCTGAGTAGGCTTCGGATGTCTGTTGTGATTGCAGATTCTCAACGTTCAGCTTTCGGCGTGTATTAGACTGTGCGGCATGTGCCACACTGAGCCGTGTGCGTACTTTGTCTGCAACAAGGTAGTGATCCGAGTCAATATTGGCTCCTCGGCGCACACGTACGTCTAGAACACTCGAAGAGTGCCGTCCGTCTATCACAAACTGATCAATCTGGTTTCGTGTTGATTGATCAGGGGACATCCAGGTCGCCTTGTGGTCGTTGCGGTGTTCAAATCTGGTGCTACTAATGACCATGTTCCGGCCCGAAGCGAAGTCTGTTATCCTCTCTCCATTTTCGTTGGATACATCGTGTAGGCTAAATCGGCCGATAGTCGGGCGAAGAGCTTCTTCTCTCCTGATTTGTGCGTTGAAGTCGCCTAGCACGATCTTGATGTCGTGATCGGGGCAGCGCTCATATAGGTCTTCTAGGCGCTCATAGAATTCGCCTTTTTCCGAATCGTTCTTTCCTTCTGTCGGGGCGTGTACACAGATAAGACTAATATTAAAGTATTTTGCCTTAAGTCTGAGTGCGGCAAGTCGCTTGTCAACTGGTGTAAAGCTGATGACAGAGCGGCACAGTCTTTTGTTGACTGCAAAGCCGCAACCAAACTCGTGCTTCGAATCATGTCCACTGTAGTAGATTGGATGTCGGATGTTATCTTCCTACACCCCTGTCCAGCCCATCTTATTTCCTGAAGTGCGGCAATGTCCGATGAATGTTCCTCGAGGACATCCACCAGTTTGGAATCCGCGGGCTCTCTATTGAGGGTGCGAACGTTCCAGGTGCATATCCTCAAATCGTGGTCCTTAAAACGTTTGCGTGGGTCGTCGTCGGGGGGGTCCGTATCCGAAGCATTGTGTTAGTTTTCATTGGCGGATGGAAATAGACGCCTATCGGGTGCCAAGCCCGATGCGACGCCCCCTGTTTGTCCCAAAGAGAGGGTCGCCGCTCACGTTAGCCAGCAGCTTTGCGGATGCATTGCTCTGTTACCAGGGTTTACCACGGGGAGGTGTGAGTCGAATTGGGATGCAGTAAGCCAGGATCGCGATGGGTTTTCCATGTTAAACCGGTCAGCAACTTTACCTCACTACATACGCCCCTAATAACCATAGGAGAGTTCCTGCCTTCCGAAGAAGGCCCAAAATCTATCTATTTTGAAAAGTACAATAAGATCGGACAAAAAACACTTAAGCTTTATACGAGTCAGTTTTGCTTTTAGCAGAGACGGGGTGTCTTGCATTTTCATTTGCCGCTTGCGTGTGTATGTATGTTAGAGTGTGTGTGTGTGTATGTTGTAGTGTGTGTGTATGTGTATGAAAACACAAGAAGTCAAGGGAACAGGGTATTTTGCAGTCAGGGCACTCGACTACAGCTCCCTTGTTATATTTAAAAAATTGTAATTAATTCTTTGTAACAGTTTTGAACAGACGGTTTTGATAACTGGCCTTAGACAATTTAGGACTCAATAATAAATATCTTTATATTTATCTATATAAAGAAAAATGATATTGCGCTCCCATGGGTCTCTGTCTAAGCTGGAGGGCGACTCGGAGGATGGTACCACACAACTGACCAAATTGGACGTCGTGTTAACTTTTCAATTGGAGGTTATCGTTATGGAGGTAAAAGGCCTAAAGTCGCTCGCCCCTAATCGCATTGTGTATTGCACTATGGAAGTGGAAAATGGAGAAAAACTTCAAACGGATCAAGCTGAGGCATCAAAGCCAATGTCAGTAATATGTGCTTTATGTCGTAATCCCTTCCTACATCCTCATTTTCTCGTAGGTGGGATACCCAAGGTGACTTTACAACTACTCACCCATTGCCAGTGGTCAAGGTGAAGCTCTATACGGAAAATCCAGGAATGCTGGCGCTGGAGGACAAAGAGTTGGGAAAAGTTACCTTAAAGCCAACACCATTGTCATCCAAAGTGAGCTACACAAATGAGTAAGTAAGTAAGTGTGCAAAAAGTAAACATCTCTGGCCCCTCTGTCCATAGTCGCCTGAATGGCACCGTATGATCATACCGAAGAACCTACCAGATCAAGATCTACGCATTAAGATAGGATGCCGGCTCGACAAGCCCTTGAATATGAAGCACTGTGGGTTAGTGAATAGAGAACGCTTTAGCGGAACTGTGAAATTCATTCGATAATTGCAGACACCTTTACGCGATTGGGAAATCGGTGTGGAAGAAGTGGAAACGACGCTACTTTGTCTTGGTTCAAGTTTCGCAGTACACCTTTGCCATGTGTAGCTATAAGGAGAAGAAATCAGAGCCGTCCGAAATGATGCAGCTGGATGGGTATACAGTGGACTACATTGAAGCAGCTAGCGGTAAAAATTGTTATCTTTGTTGTGGGACACAAATCTAGTATAGTTTAACTGGTTTAGCAAATCTTATGTTCGGCATTGACTTGAATGGAGGGCGATACTTTTTCAATGCTGTGCGCGAGGGTGACAGCATTTCCTTTGCTTGCGACGATGAGAACGAGTGTAGCCTCTGGGTAATGGCCATGTACAGAGCCACAGGCCAATCGCACAAGCCTACGCCGCCAATTACACAGGACAAAAACTCGGCGATGTCAAAAATCCAAGGTGGTAAGTATTAAAACTGTACTTTCTCTGTCTGACCGTGTAAGCGAACAGATCTCAGAGATGGTAGGAGCTAGAGCTTCGAAGCGTATGCAGCCTGGCCAAGTTTCTCCGTTTAATCTCTGATCGTAAATTCCTTGTTTTACACATGCAGAGGGTATTATAAAATTGTCTTGATATTTGTAGCGCATAGAAGAAAGCATCTCCGACCACATAAAGTATATATATTCTTTATCAACTTGACGAGCTGAGTTGAATTAGCCCTGTCTGTCTGTTTGTTTCTACACTATCTCCTCCGTCAGTTGCACGAAGTCTTTTAGTACAAATACGCTGCACATTTGTCGGAACCAGGCGGATCGGATGACTATAGCATATAGCTGTCATAGGAACGATCGGTTGAAAAACTAGTTTTAGTGAGAGAAACTTTGTTGTTTTTAAATGGAAACGCATCCGAACCTCGTATTTCTTAGTTTGCAATGCTCTTCCTTGATTTCACTGAGTTTGTTCATAATCTGCGTTAGAAGTAGTATTAGATGACCCGCGCGCTTCTCTGCTTGCTAAATGACTTTAATGTTTAGGAATTCATCAAAATTAAACAATGATAATTTTTATTTAATGACACTTTTTGGCCCAAATTTAATATTTTCGTAGATATGTTCGGATAATAAATGGCAAAGTTAGAGAAGTTATAAAACATGTTGCATACTTTTTGGCGCTGCATGCTCTGTTCTCTCACATAATGTTGAAATGTTCTTATTAATGTAAATGCTCTGTAACTAACATAGGGGCAGGCAATACAACATTAATTTCCCTGAGTAACGGGTATATGGAAGTCCGGCAGGACCGACTTTAACGTACGTTCTCGTTTAATCCATATTAGATGCAGACAAAGCACGCAAACATGGCATGGAGGACTACATAAGCGCTGATCCTTGTACGTTCGACCATGCAACCCTATTCAAAACTTTGCAAAATCTAACTCTGGAATATCGTCTGAATGACCCGTACGCATCTTTGGTGAGTACAAAAGAGAGAGGGGCGAGGAGGTCTTTTATGTCTAAATGTTCATCGATAATTGTTGCAATACGCAGGGATGGTTTAGTCCTGGACAGGTGTTTGTTCTAGACGAGTACTGTGCTCGATATGGAGTGCGGGGATGCTATAGACACTTGTGTTATCTTTCTGACTTGTTGGACCGCGCTGAAAAGCAACACATGATAGACCCGACTCTGATCCATTACTCGTTCGCATTCTGCGCCAGCCATGTGCATGGCAATAGGTAATCTACGCAAATGCATGCGCCCATGCCCTTTAGAAGGCTTAACTTTCACATCTCTCTCAGACCTGACGGCGTCGGCAGCATCACCCATGAAGAGAAGGAGAAGTTTGCGGAGATCAAGGAGCGACTGCGGCAGCTGCTTGAGTTTCAAATAACAAATTTTAGATATTGCTTTCCATTTGGCCGCCCTGAAGGCGCACTTAAGGCCACTCTGTCCCTGCTGGAGCGCGTTCTCATGAAAGATATTGTTACGCCAGTACCACCTGAGGAGGTGCGCCAAATGATCAAGAAGAGCCTGGAGACGGCAGCATTAGTAAATTACACACGACTCTCAAATAAAGCCAAAATTGAAGGTGCGTATTGCTTGATTGACCATCTCGACACTTGGACACTCTAAACTGCATGCGTTTTGCTTCACAGAGGACTTGCGTGGTGAAATTATTGTACCACCCCCGAAAAAACTTGAGGACTTGATACACCTGGCCGAGCTGTGCGTGGACTTGCTGCAACAAAACGAGGAGCACTATGGCGAAGTAAGTTGAGTTGTCATTGTCGCTACTTGGCGACATCGTTTTGGCACTATCTTGCAAGTACAGATAAGTATAGTAAAGTGCAGTTACAGTTGAGAATATATATATTCCTGACTGTACGTATGTACATGGCAAAAATGAGTGAAACTTGCTAATATTTTAGATTGATGTCGTACTTCGAATTCTAAATTTGTATATTTTCTGTGTGTTAACCAACTGCGTGTATCATACGATTGCTATTTGTATTTCTGCCAACTGTATCTGTATATGTATGTGTGTGTTGTATGTTTTTCTACCCGTACACATGCGGATCGATTTCCTTATAGTCCTATACTTCCTGCATATCTACTTTCTAACAATCTTTTTTTAAGTTTCCCCCTATCTACGCCGTAGTGCAGCCCATAAGTATGTATGGTTATATAGATTACATAGGTCCGGGTTAAATTACCCAATCGCTGCTCGTTACCCTGAAGACAGTAAAGGTTTAAAACCGGATAGCATTCAGGACAACTTCATTGTCGATTGAACTAAATAATTCTAGTGCTTCTTTTTAAAGGCTTTTCCCCGTCCGTATGTTCTGAACTTTGCAAGAATGTCAATACAACGCGATGGTTCTGGGGTTTAATTATATATAAGGTGGTATTTACATAAAACCGCGACACACATACACACACAAATTTAATTTGATGAAGCAGGATACGGTTTGCCTATTTACATCAATGAAATTGTTCAGTTGTTGGTTTAATGTATATAAGTACGAATGTATGTGTTTGTATGCCCAATCCATTTAGCTACGCACACATGACAAAGTGGATAAAGTAAAGACAAATAAGGAAGGCGGCGATGGTGCGGGAGAGCATGGTAGCGAAGTCGCTTCTGCTGCCGGTCACGGACTCACAGACCAGGCCACATCCAAGGCAACATTGGACGCGGATGGACCATCTTCATTTCGTTACTGTATGCCCACACACGCGGTCTACACATCTCCAGTACCAACGGCACGTACTCCAGTTGACATACATAGCTCAGTATACAAGAATTTCATTCTCGAGTTCAAGAAACATTTAAATATTATACATATAGAACACATACATTGTATTTCGCTTGAGCATCGCATACGAAATCAAACATCACACATCAACAAGGCAACCAACACACAACACTCACTGGTCCCAACTATCCCAGCTCTCTACGGTGAAATGTGCAAACAGATATGCTAGATGATAGCCGTCAAAAGAAGAGAAATGCAACCACATTTTTGTGATCCGGTTCCCCAATATACTTTTTGTTTATACCCTAGCAAAGGTTCAAGTCTTTTGGTATAGGGTACAGGTGCTGACGGCTTTTAGAAAGAAAACAACTACAAAGAGATACAAAAAAATCGAGAAAGCATTGGAATATTAAATAAAAAACTAAAAAAAAAATTTGTATGGCAGCTATAAAAAGTGACCATCCGATTTTCGCGGTTCCTCCATATGTCCAGTGTGCAGCTAAAATATGACTCTGTGCAAAACTTCAGCTCGATAGCTTCAAAACTGGGGGACTAATTTGCATAGAAACAGACAGACGGACAGAGGGACGGACAAAGCTCCATCGACTCTGCTCGTCATGCTGATCAAGTATGGAAAATGGCTTGACATAGCCCCAAAGGGCCAAAGCCGACCCTCTCTAAATCTCTTGTGCTTGTGCGCTTCTTCTAATTTTCGCATAAGAGAAAGGGACCTACAGTTGAGAAGCTTTTGCATGGCTAATTACTACAAAGCTGGCGTTAACAGAATTTAAGGGGGTGACCGGGTGTAAAGTTTATTCAAAGAAAAAACTTTTCATTAGATGTTCCGAGGCGGGATTGGACCCACGACCTCATGCACAGCGGTCCCGCACACTAGCCGCTGAGCCACCCGGATCAAGAATATATACTTTATGTGGTCGGAGATGATTCCTTCTATGCGTCACAAACTTCTGGGCAAAACTATAATACACTTTTCAAGTGTATAACAAGTAAGAAAGTCGGTCTGTATCTGTGAAGGGCTGACCATCACCGTTGCGACCGGTGCTGCCCATAATTGTTTGTTTTCCTTATAACTCGACCATCTTTAGTCAGACCATTGCTTTGGCGGATAAATAATACTGATTACTTAATATGTCTAGAAGGAACGAGCCTTCTATCTATAAAACTGTGGGAGATATGACGTTTTTTTCAATTTGCGGGGGCAGGTAGGGGCGTGGAAAAAATGTAAAATAATATATAATATAATATCCTCTGCAAGGGTATAAAAATCCCAATTTGAGTAAAACACCAGCGGCAATGTTTTGTTGAAGGGCGAAGTATGACTATATGATCCTTCGAGTCGGATATTCTGAAAACAATGTTTTAAAGGGTATTGAAGTATTATACTAAGGCCCTTCAAACCGGATATTCTGGAGACATTTTTTTTAAACGCCGAAGGTCTTTCAATCCGGATACAATATTTTGTAGGAAACAGTCTGAATGTTCTGTATTCTGAATTAATATTCTAGTATATGAACCAATGAAGCCTGGTGTGGCTCAGCGGCTAGTGTGTGCTACCGCCTCGAGACATCTAATGGAAATGTTTTTCTTTAAAAAACTTACACACCCCGTCACCTTCACTAGCTGGTGGCGCCAGCCTTGAAGTAACTATCCATGAAAATGCTACTCAAACTGCGGTTCGAATTCGGCGTTGCACTGTAGGTCCCTCTCTCTTGTGCGAAAATTAGAAGCACACAAGCCAAGAGATGGTGAGGAGCTCGGCTTTGGACCTTTGGGCTTCTGCCAAGCCAAAAAATAAGAACCAATGATCATTTGCGACGGATACTCTGAAAACAATGGTTTTTATAAGCGTGTCAAACCAAAAGGTATTCTATAAACAATGTTTTGTATGATACTTCTGTAAAACTACTTTTCTTAAGGTTCCAGGCCAAAACATCACTTTAAAAGAGAAATAATCTAGTATTTCAAATTGTCCTTCGAGTCGGATATTCTGAAAACAATGTTTTGAATAAGAAAGAAAGTCGGCCAAGCCCGACTATAACATATTCTGTACCTGTGAAGTGCTGCCCATCACCGTTGTGACCGGTGCTGCCCATAATTGTTTGTTTTCTTTACTAATTCGACAATTGTTCATCCGATCTTTACCATTCCCTTGGCGGATTAATAAATAATCCTGGTTACTTAATATATCCAGAAGGTTCCAACCCTCTATCTTTAAAACTGTCGAAGATATGACTTATTTCTAAATTGCGGGGGCGGGAGGCGGCGTGGCAAAAATTAAAATCAAACTTGATCTGCCTGCAAGTATAAGAAACATATGTTCCATACATGTCAAACCTCTATGCGTTCATACAGACAGACAGACGGACTGTCGGACATCGCTTAATCTACTCGGAGATGCTTCCTTCTGGCTGTTACATACTTTTGCACAAACTTAACATACTCTGTGTACCTCTGGTACAGAGTATAAAAAGGCCGTAGTATACCACAAGAACTAACTAAGAGGAATCCCAAAAAGATTCTTCAAACCGTCTATTCTGAATTGTGGTCTCTAGAGAAAATAACATTTTTGGGACTAGATAAAATAGGTAAAGAAATTTATACCAAGTAATGGAGCTGCAGTCGAGTGCCCCGACTACAAAATACCCTGTTCCCTTGATTTCGGTTGTTTTCCTTTTCATAAACACACATACACACTCTTTCTTTTTTAATAATTAATAATACACACACTCCAACATACACACAAACGCATGGCATGCGGCCACGCGCGATTACTGACAATGCAAGACCCCCCTCTCTCCCACAAGCAAAATTGATTCGTATATAACTTCGGTGTTTATTGTCCGATCTTAGTGATCTTTTCAGAATAGATAGATATTGGGCCTTAGTTGATATATGTAAAGTTTGGAAGGTCTCTTGCTGTTGGCGCCAGCATTGCAGTAATTAGCCATGAAAAGCCTCTCAAAAACTGCCGTTCGGATTCGGCGTTAAACTGTAGGTCCCTTTCTTTTGTGCTAAAATTAGAAGCGCACAAGCCAAGAGATTGAGAGAGGCTCGGCTTTGGCCCCTTGGGGCTGTTGTCATCTTGACAAGCCGATTTTACTTTACTTTTATCTTAAAAATTGTGGCTCTGACATTTTTTCCCCTAAAGGGGGGGGGGGTCTGAAATAAACTCTATTGAATCGGTTACACACCTACATGAAAAATTTTGCTCTAGCTCTTATATCTCCGGATACACGCGTTCATACGGACAGACGTTTATGGTATATGTAAAGTTTGGAGGTTTATTTTTAAATTGTGTCTGACAGTTTATTTTAAAGGAGATTTTCCAAATCTGAAACAAACTCGTTTTGAATCGGGTATACACCTACCTACATTCAAAAATTTGTGGCTCTAGCTCTTATGGTCTCTGAGAAACACGCGTTCATACGGACAGACGGACAGACGGACAGGGCTAAATCGACTCGGCTGTTGATGCTGATCAAGAATATATATACTTTATAGGGTCGCAAATGTTTTCTTCTACCTGTTACATACTTTTGCACAACTTCATGATCCACCTTTTCCCATTTTCAATGGGAACAGGGTATAAAAATGGTACAATTTTCATTTTAGTGGGTAGAAAAATCATTTTTCGAGTGAGAAAAGAGACTGGATAATAAACCTCAAAAAACAAGACAGGGATGCCGGAAATAATATCGAAATTTTTGATTTAAAAAAATGTATACATATCACTAAATGCATAATTTTACGGGGAGAACTCTAGATTTTGAGTGCAGATTTCTTCAACGCGTCAAATGGCAACTTAATTACCTCAATAGAAATGTTATGTGGTATGTAATATATGTCAGTGCATTTGATCTGTATAAACTAACTAAACTGACCGTGTAGTTGTGGGTATTTAAAGAATTCTTTAATTTTTATTAGACAACCACAATTTAAATAAGAAACTTCTGAATGTGACCATAGGCAAATAAATGGAAGCGACGATGAGCGAATGGGATCAACAGCTCGTTTCGTGTCCTTAACTTTTATTTAGAAAACCTTCTTGTCACCATTGCATTGCATGGGCATTATTTAAATAACGAATCATCTAGATAATTATTTGAATTTAAATGTTATTTATGAAATTTTATTTGTAAATAATTTAAAATAAATAACTATAATTCGAATGAATTTCTAGATAAAATGATTTGTTATTTACATAAAATTATTCGACAAATAATTTTTATACCCTTGCAGAGGGTATTATAAAATTGTCCGGATGTTATTAGCGCATTGAAGGAAGCATCTCCGACCACATAAATATTCTTTATTAGCACGACGAGCTGAGTTGATTTAGCCCTTTCTGTCTGTACGTCCCTCTGTCTGTTCGACTGTCTGATTTTATGCTATCTCCTCCGTCAGTTTTAAAGCTATCCTCACCAAACTTTGCCCGAAGTCTTTTGGTATAAATACGCTGGACATTTGTCGGAACCGGAAAAATTAGTTTTAGTGAGAAAAACTTTTTGTTTTCAATAAAAACGCCTCCAAACTTCCACCAATTTTGCTCGAAATCGGACATCTATATACTTAGTATAGCTGTCATAGAAAATTATAGTCTGAAAAATAGTCTTAGTTAGAAAATCTTTTTGTTTTCAATGGAAATGTCCCAAAAATTTTGCATTTGTTCATTTGGAATGCTTTCACATAGTTCTAAAAATTTTGTTCAAAATCGGATGACTATAGCATAAAGCTCCCAGAGGAACGATCGGTCGAAAATCTAGTTTTAGTGAGAACAACTTTTTTGATTTCAATGGGAACGTCTTTAACATTGGCATATATTTATTTTATATACTTTAACACAATTCTACAAAGTTTTGTCATAAACGGATGACTATAGCATATAGCTGCAGTACGAATGAGCGGTCGGAAATGAAGTTCTAGTGAGAAAAACTCTTTTGTTTTAAATGGGATCACCTCCAAATTTCGACTTTTAGTTTGTTATGCTTTTCCATGACTCCACTAAGTTTGGTCATAATCGGACTTCTATATATTATAGCTCTCATAGAAAAGTAATGTCCGAAAAGTAGTCTTATTTAGAAAAACAAATTGCAATGGTAGACAAAACTTCGGCCGAGCCGAAGTTAACTTCCCTCTATTTTTATACCCTGTTCTCATTAAAAATGGGAAAAGTGGATCATGAAGTTGTGCAAATGTATGTAACAGGGAGAAGAAAATATTTCCGACCCCATAAAGTATATATATATTCTTGATCAGCGTCAAAGGCTGTCTGTCTGTATGAGCGCCTATATCTCAGAGACTATAAGGGACAGAGCCACAAATTTTCCATGAAGGTAGGTGTATAACATACCCATAACAAGTTTGTTTTCGATTTGGAAAATTTATCCTCCTTCCAAAAAGCTGTCTGTCTATCTTCTTCTTCTTCTTTGGCATCGATTTTAATAAAATCATCACAACCGTTTTACGGTCTCTGCCACTAATGCCCGCCACTCGCCCCTGTCCCGAGCGACATTCCACCAGGAGGACACACCCAGCTCCGCAATATCTCCCTGCACCTGGTCGCGCCATCTCCGCTTCGGTCGACCCGCCCGGGGTTGCCTCCTAACTCGTTCGCATTCCGACTGTACACCCGTTTTGCTGGAGCGTTGTCATCCATACGGGTAACATGACCTATCCAGCGCAGCCGGTGCTGTTTTATGCGCTGGACAAGCTTAGTGTCCCCATAGAGCTCGTACAGTTTAGACGTTTATAGGTCCATAAATCCTCCGAAGAACTCTTCTCTCGAACACGCCAATTGCCGCCTCATCCTTTGGTGTATAGAGCAATTTTCGTTTTCCGAGAGAGGGCTCTGCTCTTGAACTCCTTATTGAGCCTGTAGTAACTTCGGTTTGCAAGAGTAATTCTTCTTCGGAATTGCAGACTGGTGTTGTTGTCGCTGGTTATCGTCGTTCCGAGGTAGACAAATTCCTTAACAACCTTGAAGTTGTAGTCTCCCATTGCAACAGATTGTCCAAGCGAAGACTCACTGCGCGTTGATTGTAAATACTTCGTCTTATCCTCATTCACCGCTAAGCCCATAAGTTTTGACTGCTTCTCTATCTCTGAGAACGCCTTTTTTACCACAGATTCGCTTTTGCCGATGATATCAATATCATCGGCATATGCAATTAGCATGTTATCTCTGGTAAAGATAGTGCCCGTTCTGTTAGCATTTGGGCACTGGCGCAGTATGTACTCCATCAGCAGATTAAAGAAGTCGCACGAGATCACCCGCTAAACCTGTTTACGACGGGCGTTCCTAGGGGGACGGTTCAAAGAATGATCGTCAGGCGGCTTTGTAGTCAACAAAAAGGTGGTGGGTGTCGATATTTCTCTCTCGGGTCTTCTCCAGGATTTGTCGCAATGTGAATATCTGGTCCGTGGTGGATTCGCCAGGTCTAAAGCCACACTGATAAGGTTCAATCAGTTCACTTATTCTCGGCTTTAGACGTTCACATAGGATGCATGATAGAATCTATTTGCGATGGGGAGGAGACTGATCCCGCGGTAATTGGCGCAAACCGCAGGGTCTCCTTTTTTAAATATTGAACAGAGTACACTTAGGTTCCAATCTTCGGGCAAGCTTTCTTCGGACCATACTCTGCATAGGAGTTACCAGCTCCTCACCGCCAGCCTTGAACAATTCAGCAGGCAGCTCATCAGCGCCAGCAGATTTGTTATTTTTTAGCCTTTTTATGGCTAACAAGACTTCATTATGGTCCGGCGGAACTATCTCTATGTTACCGATTGGTGGTGTCGCTACTTCCCCAGAGGCGGCATTGTGTTCGTCATAACCTCCCAGCAGGTTAGAGAAATAGTTTCTTCATTTGTCTAGTGCCACTTCCGGATTTCTGATCAGATTTCCGTGCTCGTCCTTCACTAGTGTGACTCTGGGCTTAAAACCTTCGGTTAGTTGCCTAATCTTTTGGTAGTATTTTCGAGTCTCACTCCTTCCGAACAGCACTTCGACTTCCTCCCTCATGCGCTTTTCCTGCTCATTTTTCTTCCTTCTGAAAAGGCGCTTCTCCTCTCTCCTTTTCTCCCGGCAGTAGGAAGCATCTCCGACTCTATAAGGTATATGTATATATTCTTGATCAGCATCAACAGCCGAGTCGAAATAGCCATTTCCGTCTGTCCGTCCGTACGAACAAACAGATCTCTGAGATGGTAAGAGATGGAGGATTGACATGTATGGGACTTATGTTTCTTATATTCGCGGGCAGATCAAGTCTGTTTTCAATTTTTGTCACGCCCCCTTCCGCTCCCGCAAATTGGAAAAAACATTATTTCTACCACTGTTTTATAGATAGAAGGTTCGTACCTTCTGGACATATTTAGTAATCGGGATTGTCTTTCGATCCGCTAAAGGAATGGAAACATCGGATGATCGATAGTCGAGCTATAAGAAAAACAAACAATTATGAGCAGCACCAGTCGCAACGGCGATGGGCAGCACATCACAGGTACAGAGTATATTATAATCGGGCTTGACCGACTTTCTTTCTTGTTTATATGACAGCTATTCGATATATTCATCCGATTTTCATCAAAGTCGGAAAAGTTTTCCAAAATTAGATATTATTTCTTTGTGGCAAGTTTAAAGACGCTACCAGTGATAACAAAAAAGTTTTTGTCACTAGAACTAGTCTTTCGACCTATCGCTCATTTGACAGCTATATGCTATGGGCAGAGAGTTGTAGAGTTCTGTGAAAAAGATATAAAATAAATAGATGGCAATTTATATGACATTTTAATTGAAAAAAGTTTCCCTTTCTAAGACTTCTTTAAGGACCTTACTTTTGTATGGGAGCTATACTAAATAGATGTCGGATCTCGACCAAACTTAGTGAAATCATGGAAAAGCATAGCAAACTAAGAAATACAAAGTTTGGAGGCGTTCCATTGTAAACAAAAAGTTTTTCTTACTAAAACTATTTTTTCGACCGATCGTTCCTATGGCAACTATATGCTATACTCATCCGATCCGGTCGGTTCTGACAAATATGCAGCGTATTAAAAGACTAAAAGACTTCGTGCAAAATTTGGTAAAGATAGCTTTCAAACTGACAGAGGAGATAGCATAGAAACAGACAGACGGCCGGACAGAAGGACATGGCTAAATCAACTCAGCTCGTCGTGCTGATCAAGAATATATATACTTTATGTATTCGGAGAAGCTGCCTTCTATACGTTACAAACAGCCGGACAATTTTATAATAGCCTGCAAGGGTATAAAAAGTTGCTCCAGTGTAACAATAGGCTTCTTACTCATTCAGTCTTTGTCGTAAGATAATTAATGATAACCTATTTTTATCTTAATAATTTTATCAGCAAGGGTATATAAACTTCAATGGTGTCTCCTTCTTAGTCTTCAATTTTCAATCAACTTTTTACAGGCGACTTTTTATCATTTAGGAATACTAGTCTGAATGGCTTTATACGAGTATCTACTATCTACACGAACATGTACTGCATGCAATTTCCTCGCCACTACTGACTCGTCTGCCTCTCTCTTCCTTATTTTTTTTCTTGGTTGCATGTTAATGTCATTTTATGTAAAAAGGCTTAGATTAATTATTACTGCCGAACTGAAAAGAATCTTTTTTGTCTCCTAGCATTTGTACACATGTATGCACTTGGCATTGCGTAAATATTTGAAGAGGGGACTGCAGAAAATTTTGACACATAAAAACATCTTTTACGAATGTTGTTATTTCTAAGCTCAAATTTGTTTGCCAAAGTAGTGGGGAATCGGATCAATAACTTCTGTTTGTCCACATACTCGACTGCAGTTAAATGTTGCTGTGCATCTATCCTCATACGCAATAGTGGCTCTGTCTAGGAATCGCCTCTTAACTTTTTCATCTGACTCCTAAGTAAAACATGCACATCTGCTCGTTCATCCCTGTAAATACCGTTGGTGTGAGAAATTTTATTTACGTATGTTTTCTGATATTTTGTTTATTTTTATTTTCTTTTTTGCAAGTATCTGTTTTACATTGCATGCCTCTTATGTCGGTAGGAATTAAGAATTGGGCTTATGCAAAGTTTTTTTTGCCCACGACTTTATGGTGCACAGTGGTTCGTTGGCGAATCAATTGTCGCGTTCTGTCTTTTGCTAATGAAAAGTAAATTAAAAAGGCGTGGTACTTCCAATGTTTCACTATTATCTTAACTGTATTATTCTTGACTATATGTGGACTTCTTACTTTAAGCAAAATAATATTTTGAACGAATAGAACAAAACATGGAAAAATTATAAAATCGCCGAAAATAGCCCATAAAGAGAACCGTCTAAATTCTTGACCGCTCCAACTAAATAGAAAGTATATATGTATTGCAGTTTTTCAGAAGGTATTCTTGCATGGACGTTGACGAATAATGCGCCGTACATTCAAGTAGCCCACGCGAAACCAAGCCGAGTTTGATGTAATCAGCACAGACGGACACGAACCGTATCATACAAGGCATGATCCTTTCTTTCCTGATGCTACCACATCAAATAATAATTTTCTACACCGACTTATGGTTTCGATACATTTTACCCTTCAGTTCTTTAAACAATGCAAAAGTTTTAACATAAATTTACAAGGTACAATTTTCCGAACAAAAGTTTTTTAAGACATAAAAGTGACATTGAAAACAGTTGAATTTGGTTTCAGAAGACGACACAACGGACACTGAATAGAGTGAATGTATTAATGTATCTGGAAGAATTCTTGTAAAATGCCGTACTGCATATTTCGACAAGTTTAACATATTTTCGCATAAAAAAATGCAAAAAGTATGAGGAATGAATTACGAACATTTTTCCAAAGGCACTTAAAACGATTCAAGAAAGCAAGCAGAAATCCAATTTTTGGAAAAGTAACGGTACTAGCGATCATATCATTGAATGCAGCAGAAGAAGAATAATGAAATATTTCAATATTTTTCGGCAATAGGATTCAAGAAGACTTTTAATTATAAAGTAATATAGGATGAAAAGAGCGGACAAAATGGAGAGGAGACCTGGATCCGGTAAAAAAGCAACTTACAGCGTTTTAAAGAAAGATTCGTATTAAAGAATGAAGATCTGTGCTTAAACCAGCGATGTCCAAAATTTGAAAAGGCAGCCACGCGTGGTTGGCAAGCCAAATTCTGCCGGCGTCGCAGCGGACACATATATAGAGAGAGAATATGTGTATTCTATAAATATAACGCTCGGCAGCTTGTTTTCGTACGATGCGCGTGTTCGAATGCATTTGTTTTCACGACTCATGTGTTCGGTTGAAGCTCAAAAGTCAAACGCGCAGTCATTGGCTATGCCGCATTCAATGAGGAAAGACCATAAAGCGCATGATTTTTACACTACACCGAAAAAAAGTTTGATCTAAATTGGGAAAATGAATTATTTTTCATTGAGAATATGGATGGTAACGCTCAATGTTTATTGTGCCATTAAGTTGCATGTCGCTTAACCTTTGATGTTATTAAAAGGCACTACCAACTTTTCCACGGGGGTTATAATGAAATAAAGGGGAGGGAGAGAGATTTAAAAATTTTAGAAATGCAGGCAAGATATTTTTTAATGTTTATAGCTGACAAGGAATTCATCCAACCTGACAACAATTAAATTGATAAAACTTCGCTTAACTTAGCATCTTATACAGTTGCTTTAGGTCTGGCTAGACAATGTCGCCCAGTGATACAATACAAATATGCTGCGCATCGATTTAATTTGTTTTATGTTTGAATCGCACGCATTTTATTTTTTCAGTGAAGCAGTAAAACATCACATTGCCTTAGTGTTTCGCTGCTTCGCACACAAGCGCAACGCTTTCATTGTGTGAGTTTGGACACCACTGGCTTAAACCATTGATTGACATACGGTTTTAAACCGGACTTAGCCCCTGCTCACTATGCAAAAAAAGCACCGGAGGAACTTGATATATTAAATATACAATATGAAACTATAAAGCCATAAAAATGTACTCCAATTAAGGCCAATCAAACAACTTTGGGCAAAGCCTATATTTACTTACTCTTAAAAATCAAAAGTGAAATGCCGAAAATCAATTCGAGCGGATTTCAGCACTATCTGTGACATAAACTAACTTATAATAGAAAAAGTTAGAAAAGTATAGAAGATGTTAAATCGTTCGTAATTTCATTCCGCATGCCTTGATTCAGATCCAACCCACAGTTTAATATTACGTTACGTTCATCAAGCAGAAATTTAGACATACATAAAATCCGGGGTCTTTTTTTAATTATAAGCAACGACTTTCAGCACACAAATTGGCCGAAACGAACCACTCTGCAACCTAATTAAAGCTGATCTAAATAATGCTCTTGTAGAACATGGAAATATTGTACAATTTGCGCGCGTACTTAAAATTCAAGGGCCAGATTTTTTTTACCCAATGTAAGAATTTGCATATGTTAATCAAGCTTAATTCCAAATGTATGGTAATCTGACAAATATATCACATGTTCTGCAGGCATATTGTCGAATCGGCTTATCTTTAAGTTTAGTTCACACGTATGTATGTGTATCTGTATGTATATATACACATGTGAACAAAATAACACTTTGGTCTTATCAATATATTTACAAAAGTTCTTACTATATCAGCCACCTTGGTTTGTTTTGTCCAAAACTAATTTAAATATTGGTCGATTGGGAGCAAAATACCCCAATGCCAATTTTACATCAACCACACTGAATGTAATGTTTGTAATAATCTTTGTTATATAAAATTTTAGATAGATAAAACTTATATTTATTCAGTTGTTATATAAAAGAAAAATAGGAATTGGGCCACTTGGTATTCTATTTAAAAAATTGTTTTTGCGTCATAATTTGAGTAATTTATTTCCATTTAGATGTGCCCATTTATAATGGATGTAGGCAGGCAGGTAAAAACATATCCTACTCTATAAAGTGTACATAATCTTAACGCTGCACAGTGGCGCCCGTAGAACAAACAAGGTTGCAAAAATCAAAAAAAAATTTTTTTTTAAAGTACAGAATATTTTTAAATCAAACAAAATACATTTCGAAGGACGATTCATTACGAAGACATTAAAACTATAAGGGCCTAAAAATTGTGTGAGGTTTTGCAAATCTTTGTCTTTATAGTAGATGTGCACAAAAACCACTTCTGTTTTTGTCACGTTCGAATAGCTTCTTATTTTGCCAATATATTTTTTAAACGGGATTTCACTTGCTATTCACTTTAGCACTAATTAAAGTGCTAGCTAAGGGTTATATAATAAAGTAAAATCCGAATTAAAATTACGTTTAATTTTTACTTTTATTTCACTTATTATGTGTACGAAGGTCATGTTCGACAGTATAGAAATGCCCATATACACTTAACAATTAATCTGCTTCCCACTTTAAGTGGATTTCCATACAACAACGCTTAGTATAAAAAATATTTCACATTCGTAACATAGCACAGGGCAAAAAAAACCACTTAAAGTTAAAATCTCAAATTTTTCGCTTAAATTTTTCACGTAATTATGAAAACGCACTTTTTCACTTAAATGAGTGACAATATTTTTTCCTATTTAAACGAGTTTTTCTTTTGTTCGGTTCGAGGAAATGTTCGTCGTTAGTAGAGGTGTTCGGTGTTGCCGCATAGAATAGAAATGTTCCTATCATGATACTATTGTACCAGATACGGCGCACATTTAGAAATGTGGACTGACAGCATTTGCTAATTGAGCTGGAGAGAGTATGTAAGAGAGAGTGTGTAACTGAGAGAGAGTCTGACAGGGCACACGCACACTAATTTAGTGTGTGCGAAAAAACCGATTTTCAAAATTAAAACTTAAGTGCATGAACAAATTGTATTGAATGAGACGCATCAGCAAAGCGAAGACTTCATTTCATTTCTGGGTTTGATGGATGCGCAAACCGGCATTATTCTGAAAATAGTAACAGTACATTTTGAATCAGTATTTTTTTAAAAATATTTGGTTATTCAATACTCTAACCAGTTGACACACCAAGGTTTCTCCGCAGCTTGGAATTTCCTGTTCCCAAGTCCGACACCATCGCCACAAAGTGATATCCCGCTCCTTACAATTTTTTAAGAATATCAAAGAGAATGTCCACCGTGACAGGAATGCCGTAATTGAAGAATACTGGCTGCTTCCAGGATTTCCGAAGGCCACGGACGTAGTTGTATGGAGCATTCACTGCCTCTCGTGATTGGTCGTACGCGATTTAGATTTAGTCTTCGCCGACTGAATCAACTGCGTTCTTTAATAGCTTTATAATAAAATCCAAAGTTCCTGGTTGAACATCCACCTTCTGCGACCACTTGCCTAGCAAGGTCCGTTCGCTAGGCAAGTGAAATTCTTTTTTTTAAAAGAAGTTGGTATGTGTGGCCCAGCAGCAAGGAGACAAATCCCATAGGACACAGCTTCTGGATTTCAATTCAGATGTTTCCCTTCACTTGCCAATCGTCGGACTTGAGAGTTCGTGAATATTTTATTCAGGGAGATTTGCATAGATTCCAAAATTGCAATTTTCTGCTTTAAGTCCGCATTCTCTTTTTCCAACTCAGTAGCTCTAATTTTCAATCGCAAATTATCTAATGATATTCCACAATCCACGACTACTTTCCTGAAATTGCAATTACATTAACAAAATAATATATCAAAGTAGATGGGTAGGATGCACTTACTTAGTTTGCGAATTGAAGTCATTTGTGTAGTGGGTTCCAAATTTCTCCGACAGAACGCATTATGCTTCTTGCTTTCAAATTCTGTTTCAAACAGCCGCTTCGCTATCAACCCCCTGGCCACCCCACCACGAGGCGTCCAACCGACTAAATTCCTATTCACATAAACCCCCGCAACCCAACTGCTCAAAAACAGACCAACACCACCCTCACTCTCTACCCGCCCCACCCCCAAAAACGTCGTTAAAAATACCGTTCTACAAATGCAGTTTACGCCGCGAAGTAATAAAGACAGACCCGCAACACGTATATCGAAGCAATTGCCCACCTTACACGCTCTTGCGAATCATCAGAACCACAATCCCCTGACTTGCACGACCTTATAAGGACGACTCCTAACCCACTATTTAAACTTAGTCCCGCCTACATATCCGACTTTTCAGTTTCGTGTGACTCCAACTCTGAAGGTCCACACTAATGATTCAAAAATAAACCCTACTACGAATAATCTATCTATTGACCGACATATATCTCACTCTTTGGTTGAGAATATTAAATTACACAATTCTAATTTCTTGTGCCCTGACCGGTTTTGGTCTAATATAAAATACAATTAATTATTAGTATTTCAGTTCGTCATTAAACGCATGCCCACCGCCTCAACACCGAACACCCCCACATAATACTCGTGTACAACTACCCCCAACCAACGTTTAACTTCACCCTACTCAATATCGAATAATAAACCCCCTTAACTGAATATACCACTTCAAGTACCACTATACGGTGTGACATCCTTCAGATCACATATTAACTGGACTCCGTCACACTTTCTACAACAAAATTTAGTTCTCACCCACCCAACAACTTGCAAAATCTCTTTCCATGCTGCAACTTCTTCAAAAGGACCACCACCCAGCGCTATTTGTAGGCCGCAAACACAAACTAACTCCATGTTTATAAATAAGTTTCTAATTAAATCTGAAAAATTTGTTAAAAGTTATTAAGGAGAAAAAAATCACTATGTTCTAAACTACCCTTTTGTTACGCCCTTTTGTTTTTTTTTTAAAATGCTCATCATATATTTTACTAAACTTATTGAGTGAAACTCCAATTGACTCCACGTCTCAAGGCAATGTTTGAGACTTTACCTCGACATACACAACAATAATGGCTCGACATTCTCACTATCTATGAATAAATTAGCACATACACTATTTTATAATGAATTACCGCAGGGCCCTCACAAAATTGATGTAAATCAACTTCAGCAACAACAAAGTGGGCTGTGCACATAAATGTGCCGTCGGCAATCGGAGAGAGGAGAGTGTGACAACCTTTCACTTGGAATGACAGCAACAGACTGAAATAATGTGGACTAAATTGAGAGCACACTGACATATCCGCCGTACCTGTAAAAACTGTATCATGGTTTCTATCATACGTGTCTTCGCTCGAACATTTTTTTTTTTTAATGGAGGGGAACAATTGCTCGAACATCACTTGTCAAAAATATTTGTAGAGTAAATATTGTAGAGTAAGTCCGAAATGAACAAGCAATATTTGCTTGAATTTCTTGTATGCCTTTAAAATGAGAAGTACAAAAATAAAAATTTGCGGACTAAGTCGTGGGACAACCTAGGAAAAGTAACAACAATATGGTGAAGCCGTTAATATGGAAATGGGGGAAAAAAAAGAAAATTCACTGCGCGCTTTATACAGACGCGAGCTAAACAAAATAAAAAGGAGCGAAAAGTCAGGGGTCGGCGCTGTTGACTTATATACCCCAAGCATATGGTATTTTGATGCATTAAGCATATTAATTTTGGATCGACATGTTCGAAGATTAAGCGGCCAAAACTCTGAGGAGAAATGCCAGTTAAAAATATCAGGTCTTCAAAACTTTGTCCAGTGGCCAAAAAGCGCAAGGTAGCCGCAAGCCTTTTATTTTGCGTTATTGCAACTCTCATTATAGTATCCATTCGCTGAATTTCGGGAGCTTCTAAACTTAATAACTCCTTATAAGTTTTAGCATACACTCGAAGAAAATTCTTGAATTTCTCTCGCTTGGCATAGGACTCTTTCGTCCACATACCGTGCTTTCTTTTCTTCTCTTTTTTTCTCATTTTGTTGCTCCAAGCAAATTTGTATAGCCATCAAGGCGACGACAGTATTAGTTTCTTCTTCCATGTTGACTTGTTGCAAGTATTTCAAAAAATTATGAATTGTTTGCCTGGTTAGTGGGAAAATGAGTATTTTGTGTGTGAGTGTGGATGGCTTGCTTTAAATGAATGACAATAAATTTCCCATTTAAGAAAACTCATGGCAAACTGTAAAATATATTGTTTAGATCAAAAGAAGATTTAATTTTCTTAGTGGCCCTCGCTAATGCGTTTTCAGTACAATTTGATCTCATTTAAAAATTTGCAACGGAATTTAGTTCAGTCACATGATTAATTAATAATTTTTCGTAGTAGACAGTGCCTACTAGGCACCCAAGTTTTAAACAATTCTTTTCCGAAGAAGATATATTGCAATACTGTAGATATACTGAGTAAGGAAACGAATTATACGTCCTCTGAGTGGAAATGCTCTTCCATCGATTCCATTAGCCTATGGACCTTAGTTTAAAGAAACCTATAATGTTCTTAAGAAAGTTCTTATACAGAGTGGTCCATTTAAAAATTGGAATTTAATTTTGCGATAAAAAAAGGCTGGATATTTTTCAAAGGTTGAACATTTATTGGAAAGGTTGGTTCGTGTCATTTATTTATGAAAAACAATTTCGGTCAAATGACCACCAGGCTGTCTTGACAGTAGCCCATTTGATCTACCCAATTTTTGAGAACATTTTTAATTGTTTCGGCATGTATGTCAGCAATAGAAACTCGAATCTCGTTCTTCAACTCATCAATTGTTTCAGGATTGTTTGCATAACATTTGTCCTTGACCGCTCCCCAAAGATAATAGTCTAACGGTGTCAGATCACAGCTTACTTGGCGGCTAATTCACATCGCCGTATTTGCTGATTATTCGATTTTCGAAGATAGGGCGCAGACGATCGATTGTGGCGTGCGCTGTGTGGCACGTAGCGTCGTCTTGTTGACCATTCACGGTCACTATGGCTCCCTCTTCATTTTCAAACAAAAATGGACCAATGATGCCTAGAGACCAAAATCCGCACCAAACAGTGACAAGTGGTGGGTTCATTGATTTTTCGGTAAAATTCACCATCTTTGGCGAAATGATCTTCCGCCCAATTTGCGAACTGTAGACGATTCGGATGGTCAACTGGCTTTAGCTGCTGCACCAGTTGAACTTTGTATGGCTTCATGGAATTGTCCAATTGTTGAGATCGATGGCGAGTTGACGTCGATGGTTCTTCACGCACTCTTTTTCAGCAACCGCAGCAATATTTGGTCGAGCGTATCGGACATTCCAGTTTCACGAATTCGCTTCTCGAATTGATCCACAAATTCGGAAAATTTTTTTTATTAAATGTTTTCTTCAAATTTCGCACACTTTGAGTCGAGGACTCACCACTTTCGTAAATGTCAAAGTTTTTACTAAATATGAGTCGCTTTCCGAATGACATTTGATGTTTTTAAAGTCAAATTCTAAATAGTTCAAATTTTTAACACTAGATGGACCACCATGTACTTATTAAATATAATTCGTATAAGTGGCATATCTGCACGGATCTTAAAGCAGTACTACTCTTAGGACTGCATACTGGATACACTAAACATTTATGTTTTTTTATGTGAATGGCCGGCAAGAACTGCACATTTGTATACACAGGGAATACAAAATATGATATTTAAAAACAACATGTAGATCCAAAATTAATAACAGTGACAGCTCTTCATATTAGACTTGGAATTGTTAAACACTTTGTAAAAAATATACGGATAAAAATGGAACTGGCTTTAAATTTATATGCTTAAATTTCCATCCATAAGTACTGAAAAAATTAAGCAGGGCATATTTAATATGAATTATAAGTTGTACCAAAGTTACAAAGAAAAGTTTCGGCCAGGGATGCTGATTACTTCTGCGGGTTTGGTCCAGTATCAAAGAAAGAGAAGACAAAAGAGCTATATTTTTTGATGGAATCAGAGAACACCATAATGCGTTAATGCTGATTCTCAAACCAGAAATTTGCAAAAATTAAATTTGAAAGTAAAAAATTAAGGCTCTGTGCATTGTTACGAGCGTGAAATATGTTTTGTACGAAGCGTTGATGTATGGAGAACCACTTAAAGTGGGAAGCAGATAAATTGTTGAGTGTATATTGGCAACATAATTCAAAATGTAGCCAGATTTAATACTTTTCGTTATATCTTGGAAACCGAGGGTGTCGTGCGAAAAATTGATTGGAAGCACTCATTTTAATTTTGTTGCCCTGTGTTTTCAGGGTTAAAAAAAAAACAACAAATATTTTGTACCTTAAAATATTTTTTCATTAAAATTGTTTTTTTTTTTACGAATAAAAACTTGTTTATTAATATTTTGGTAATGAGCTTAAAGTTGCATATAATGCCAATTTTGACCATTTTTAGGGACGATCTATGGAAAAACTATTCTATTAACACTCTTTAATATTTTCGTAAAGTACTATTTCTTAGCTTTAAAATAAATACATGCACCTAAAATGACTACATTGTGTCTCGCCTATAGGTATTTATAATGGATTTTGTTGAACATTTTCATTGACGTTCAATACAAATGACTAGCCAACTATAGTGATTTTGCTTAGTATTTTTTTTGACAGTATACGTTTTAGTAGATTTGAGCTCATGTATTCAAAATGGTATATCTTCGCTTTAGAAAATCGCAAAAATGTTTGGGTTAGTTTATTTTAAACCAAAGAATCTAAGACGTTAGGATAATAACAATGAGAGTTAAACCAATAGTAAGTCTTTAGACTGATCACCAACACTTTAATATACTGGAAAAAGCCTTATTTTGTTGCCTTGTAATATCTATTATATGCCATTTAAAATTATTCCATTATCTTATTTGCTTCAAAAGTTATGATATTTGCAACGAAAATACTCAAATGGCCCCACTGTGCGCTGTGCCGAGTCGACTTTGGGATATCCGATTGCCCATCCGTCAGTCTTTGTGTTTGTCTATATGACATATCATCATATTCCGACCATGTCAATTGGCAAGCTGAGCAAATTGAAAACACGGCAATATTATCAAGCTATCATGCGTAGATTAAAGGAAATCCAGTCTAATTCAACATTCAGTTGATAGACATTGAGAAGTGCAAGAGATTATACACCTTGGCAGGTTTATAGGGAACTTATCAGTCGACCTTGGCCGACTTTCTAACATTTACATTACATTTTTTGTGGGCAAAAAAAACAAGGTAGCTGAGTTGGTATTGAATGTGTCATATCTGATACTGGAGTGTTCATGCATGGAAACTTAACTTGTGAATGCCTGACAATCAGCTCTTGAGAAATAAAGTTGAACTACGGAACCATTTTATGTCCTGGTTGGGCCCTCGAGTAACCCTCGATGGTCAGACAAATCAAGTGAATTTCTCATTATTGTTCAAGCTGATTCGTTGAGGCAATTGTCTCAAGTTTCGCTTTGATGAGGACTCCATATATCTCCATCTGATTCAGACAAATTGAACAATGCAGCTAGTGCTGGCCTGCCGCCTGTCTGTGAGCTTTCTTATAAATTTTGTTTACTTTCAACACTTTTTTCTCTTTAGGCATTTGCTTGGTTTAGCGACCTGCTGGTTGAACATGCGGAAATATTTTGGTCTCTTTTCGCAGTTGACATGGACCGAGTATTGTCGGAGCAAGCACCAGATACATGGGACTCATTTCCCTTATTCCAAATACTTAATGATTATTTAAGAGCGGATGGTAAGTAACAAATTCTCAAAATCACAAAATAAAAATTTCACCAGAACTAAACCAAACTTTTGAGATCAAATATTATGTGTTGTTCGGAACTGCCAGCACTTGCTCTCAGCTCAGAGCCAAGAGCCGAGTTCTATGAGCTGAGAGCAAGTGCTGGCAGTTCCGAACAACACATAATATTTGAAAACATTGAAACAAATTGAAACAATTGAAAACATTGAAAACAAAAAGGTTTTTCATAGTAAAACTAATTTTCAGACTTTTTTGCAATAGGCCAGTTATCACATGATACTGAGGTTAGAAAATTGAATTTGAATTTTAATTACGAAAACACTTCTTTGTTACAACACCTAATCAAGTTGAACCTAGCCATAATAAATCATATATAATTATAATGATGTCAACTGAAGAACTTAAAATCGATCTGTTTATATCACAACCGAAATACATATAATTAGTTCGACAATCCTAAGATTAAGCATTAAAAAAAAATCGATAGTAATAGTATGAGATATATGAATAAGTGAATAGAGCAATACGTCATCAATAGATCTATCGATAGAGATAAGTTAGTACAACACAAGAAGAAGAAGCACGACTTGCGGTCTCAGAAAAAAGAACTTTAAATAAACTTAACCTTAATTAAACATTAATTAACGAAACGTCAATTAACTTAACACACCCTTGCAGTTTGCTTTTCTAAAAAAAGACTACTTTTCGGACCTTACTTTTCTGTGGGAGCTATACTATATAGATGTCCGATTTCGACCAAACTTAGTGAAATCATGGAAAAGCATTATCAACTGTTAATCACGAAATTTGGAGGCGATCCCAATTAAAACAAAAAAGTTCTTCTCACTAGAACTTCTTTTTCGACCGATTATTCATACTGCAGCTATATGCTATAGTCATCCGATTTTGACAAAACTTTGTAGAATTGTGTAAAAGTATTTGAAATAAATGTTTGCCAACTAAGGGGGCGTTTCCGTTAAAAACAAAAAAGTTTTTCTCACAAGAACTAGTTTTTCGACCGATCGTTTCTATGGCAGCTATATGCTATAGTCATCCGATTTTGACCAAACTTTGTAGAATCGTGTGGGAGCATATAATATAAATACATGCCAATTTGGAGTACATTTCCATGGAAAACAAAAAAGTTTTTCTAAGACTACTTTTCAGAATCAACTTGTTGACCGTGACTGCGCCTCAAATGGTCTATCCGCTTAGTCCAATTTTGGCATACTTTTTCCAACATTTCGGCCGGTATCTCACGAATAAATGCTTCAATGTTGTCTTCCAATGCGTCAATTGAAGCGGGCTTGTCTGTATAGACATGAGCTTTAACATAGCCCCACAAAAAATAGTCTAAAGGCGTTAAATCGCACGATCTTGGCGGCCAATTGACCGGTCCCGAACGTGAAATAAAATGTTTACCGAACTCGCCTCTCAATAAGTCGATTGTTGCGCGTGCTGTGTGGCATATGGCACCGTCTTGTTGAAACCACATGTCAAGCAAGTCAATCTCTTGCATTTTGGGCAAAAAAAAGTTGGATATCATCTCACGGTAGCGCTCACCATTCACAGTAACGTTACGATTCGCATCATCTTTGAAGAAGTACGGTCCAATGATGCCACCAGCCCATAAACCGCACCAAAATGTGACTTTTTCTGGATGCATTGATAGCTCTTGCAATGCTTCTGGCTTATATTCAATCCAAAATCGACAATTCTGCTTATTTACGTACCCATTGAGCCAAAAATGAGCTTCGTCGCTGAACACAATTTTTCGGTAAAAAAGTGGATCTTCGGCCAACTTTCCAAGAGCCCATTCACCAAAAATTCTACGTTGCGGTAGGTCATTCGGCTTCAATTCTTGCACCAGCTGTATTTTGAAAGGCTTCACACCTAAATCCTTCCGCAAAATTTTCCACGTTGTTGAGTAACAGATGCCCAATTGCTGCGAACGGCGACGAATCGATAATTGATGGTCATCATTAACACTGACCGATACAGCTGCGAAGTGTGTTGGTGGTTTAATGTCCAACAATGTAAATTTGATGCGAAATAGCCCGAATACCCGCTTCAGTGGGTCGATTAAACTGACCATAAAATGGAAGAAGCTCGCGATGAACTTTCTTAACAGAGCACGCATTTAGATAATAAAATTCAATAATTTGCAAGCGTTGTTCGTTTGTAAGACGATTCATGGTTAAATTATAGATGTTTGACAGTGAAACAAAACACGAAACGTGTTTGAGCTGTTTAAACCAGTGTTGCCAAAAAGATAATAGCTAAAAATCACCCTTTATCGGCGGTGTCCCAGAAATCTCTTCCAACCAAATTCCAACCCAAAACCAATTCTCGGTGTCCTAGAAAACTCTTTCGGTTGGTTTCAAAGCTCTCGTATTTTGTTGGGAGATTTTGGCAAACCATCCTATACACAAACCAGCCAATACATTTCCCAACCAATAGCGAATTCACCAACCCACGCAATTTATCAGCACTGTTTTTGTAGTAGGACCATAATCCTATGCACACTCCTTTCGAACTCGACTTTCGGACTAGACTTTCGAACTGAACGAAATCTCTCGAAGTTCTGGGACACCGACGGATTTCACTAGCGATTTGCAAACCAACCGAAGCCTAAATCTCTAGAGATTTCCAGGACACCCCCGTATATATATAAAACTGTTCAACCTGACTGACTGGTGACCGTCGCACAGGATAAACCATAAGAGATAGAAAGCTGAATTTTTTACAGTAGTTTTATCTTATGCTGAAAGTGAGTACTAAGAAACGGTTTTGGAAAACTCTGTCGGGAAATGTGGAAAATTCAAAGAAAACTGTTGTATGGAACTTTTTTGATTTTCATCCGATCAGGCTTAAATTTATTTTCAGGGATCTATATGAAAATTTAACTATGACTGCATACTAATTTTCCGGAAAATTCACCCCCCTTGGTGGAAATTGGGTGGTAAAGGTTGTATGGGTTGAATTTAAGTTCTCAGCGATTAGCTCCAAATCCTTTTTCAAAGTTACTCATAAAAATATGATCAACGTGACTTTCAACTTTTGGAAAGTCTACCCCAAAAGTCGGGAAATGGGCGGAAAACTGTTGTATGCAAATTGTTTGTTTATCATCCGATCGGGGTCAAACTCATTTTCAAAGATCTACATGAAAATTCAACAATGACTGCATACTAATTTTCCGGAGAATTCACCCCCATGGAGGTGGTCCTGGAGGTGGACATGGAGATGGACCTGGAGGTGGAAAACGGTCCAGAAACTGCCATATTTGCAAAGTTCTTAATTTCAGTGAGACTTTGGGGATTGGTTAGACGCTTGCTCGGGAACGTTTATAGGTAGAAGAAATGGGAGGAAAATGGTGCACAAACCGCGATATTTGGCAAATTTTTGGTTTTAGTGAAACTTAGTGGAATGGTGGACGGTTCCCCGGGAAAGTTTCTAAGTTAAAGAAATGGTCGGAAAATGGTGACCAATCGAGAAATTTGAAAAATTATAGCGTTCATCCGATTGCAATGCAACTTTGAGGAATGGTTGGAGAATTGGTGAAAAATATGCCATCTTTATTAAATTTTGTTTGTAAGCTTTCATTTTTAAAACTCCACCTCCAAGATAGGAAATGTCAGGTGAGATTTTTTTTTGACCGCGTTCGTGGCATAAGTTTATCTCTGCTTTGAGATACGGTCAAATATTTTCCAATTTGTGAAATTCACCCCCAACACGGAAAAGAAAAACTAATACCGATATCCATTCCATCTAGTATGAGCTTTGGTTCGCTGTCATCAAATACTGATGAGGGGACAGTGAATCTGCTTGCTTCCTTTTTTAGCGGCAATTTCGAGCCAGAGAGTATCTGGAATGACCATTTTACTCCTGATTTCATCCCTTCCTTATTTAATGTCGGGACTATTCCCATATCGGATGAAGATGTCTCAGAAGCAATCAATGACTTTGATGACTCGTTTAAGCCTGACAGTGATGGAATTTCTTCTTTTCTCCTGAAGAATTGCATTGGTGAGCCTTGTGAGCCTCTCACTATGATTTTTTCCAAGTCCCTTGAGACTGGTCAATTTATACGAAAATGGAAAATTGCATCAGTTATACCTATTCATAAAAAAGATTCAAAAAGTGATGTCTCCAATTATAGGCCTATTGCTAAGCTTAGGAATATTTCTAAGCTTTTTGAACGAATAGTCTCAAAACATCTTAATTTCATTATTAATTCTTATATAGATCCCAACCAGCATGGTTTTTTTTCCTGGTATCGAATTTATCAGTATTGAGCAATATCTGCATTTCCGCATTTGAAAATCGTTGTCAAGTCGATGTGATCTACACGGATTTTTCTAAAGCATTTGACAAAGTCTGCCATAGTGCTCTTTTATCCAAGCTCGCCAAGCTTGGCTTTCATTCTTCCATCCTCAATTGGTTTGAGTCTTATCTTGATGGTCGATCGTACCAAGTTCTCATTAATGGCATACGTTCAAGCACCTACATAGCATCATCTGGCCTCCCTCAAGGGAGTGTACTAGGTCCAATGCTATTTTCACTATTTATTAATGATATCGGCTGCCTACTTAACTCGCATTATCTAATGTATGCTGATGACTTAAAAATTTTTAGGTCTGTTAAAAACATTGCTGATGTTGAAGTTCTTCAATGCGATCTTAATTCGGTTGCTGACTGGAGCGGGCGCAATTTGCTGCCTCTTAACTTCTCAAAATGCTCCTTTGTTACATATGTAAAGCGCAACCTGCCGATATTGACATCGTATTCCATTAGTCATCACGCTTTGAGACGGCAGTATGAAGCTATGGATTTGGGGGTGGTGTTTGACTCCAAATTTCAGTTTTCTGAGCATCTAAACCATATCCTCCCCAAAGCTTATTCAATGCTTGGCTTTGTACAGCGCAATTCTAAGCAATTTAACGATCCCTATACACGGCTAAGTTTGTATTCTGCCTTAGTGAGTTCTAGGCTTGAATATGCTTCGTTTATATGGAATCCTTCTGCTGCCGTTCACATAAACAGGCTTGAGCGTCTGCAGAAACGATTCCTTAAATTTGCACTCGCCCATTTACATTTTTCGGAGCCTTTTCCACCATATCTGAGTAGATGTCGCCTATTCCATCTTTTCACCCTTGAGGATAGAAGGACAATTGCGTCTTTAATTTTTTTTTAAATGACATTGTGGCCGGCAATATTAATTGTCCAATGATACTGGACAAGATTCCTTTCAATGTTCCGCCCAGATCTTTGCGTGACTTGGTCCCCCTTAGAGTAGCAACTCATAGGGTCCATTATGCCAATAATGAGCCGATATGTAGAGCCCTATTGATGTACAATCGTCTCCCAGTTGGCATGCGGTTTGACTTTAGCATCAACAATATTATTGTTAAGCGACTTCTTAGGGACTTCTTCTTGTAGTTAAATTGTTAATGTTAGTTTTAAGTTTTATTGTAGCCAGTTAAGGTTATCCGTTGGCGAAATACTAAATAAATAAATAAATAAATAGCTTTACTGACGGCGGCGTAGCGAAGCAAGCCGGGATACTTGCTAGTACTATATAGATGTCCGATTACGACCAAATTTAGTGGAATTATGGAAAAGCATAGTAAACTAAGAAACACGAAGTTGGGAGAGCGTTTTCATTGAAAACAAAAAAGTTTTTCTCACTAAAGCAAGTTTTTCGACCGATCGTTCCTATGACAGCTTAATGCTATAGTCATCCGATCCGGCCGGTTCCGACAAATGTGCAGCGTATTTGTACCAAAAAACTTCGTGCAAAGTTTGGTGACCATAGCTTTAAACCTGACGGAGAAGATAGCATAGAAACAGACGGACAGGGCTAAATCAACTGAGCTCGTCATGCTGATCAAGAATATATATACTTTATGTGGTCGGAGATGCTTCCGTCTATGCGTTACAAATATCCGGACAATTTTATAATACCCTCTGCAAGGGTATAAAAAGTTTTTCTCACAAGAACTATTTTTTCGATCGATCGTTCCTATTGCAGCTATATACTATAGTTATTCGATTTTGACAAAACTTTGTAGAATTGTGTGAAAGCGTACCAAATAAATAAATGCCAATTTTAAGGACATTTCCATTTAAAACAAAAAAGTTTTTCTAACTAAGAATACTTTTCAGTCACTACTTTTCTATTACAGCTATAATATAAAGTATATATATTCTTGATCAGCACGACGAGCTGAGTTGATGTAGCCATGTCCGTCTGACTGTTTCTATGCTATCTCCTACGCCGTCTACTAAGTGTGGTCGAAATCGGACATCTATATATTATATCTTTCATAGAAAAGAAATGTACGAAAAGTATTCTAAGTTAACAATACTTTATTGTATTTTATGGAAATGCCCTTAAAATTGGCATGTATTTATTTCATATGCTTTTACACAATTCTACACAGTTTTGTCAAAATCGGATGAGTATAGCATATATTCAAGCGGCATATATTTTTCTAAATTCTACGTTGAAACTCTTTTGGGGTTTTACGTAAAAAAATTAGATTGTATACCGAAAAACTGCGTTTAATTAGGATTGCAACGAATGCAACAGAGATTGCTACCCTTTATACCTTACGCAATGGTATTAAAGCTCATATCTTCCTCAATGTTGTAGCTAGAATGATAAAGATAAACCGATAGTCGATTTATAAGCATCGAGCGATGGGCAATACCTCGCACAGTTATCAGTTGTATAAAAACTTTGACAAGTACACAGGGTATATTACAGTCAGCTTGACTGACTTTTTTTATATTTGAAATAATCTCTGAGATGTGCTGAAAATAACTTTTTGTGTATTTCGGAGCTCTTCTAAGCTTGATGGTTTAATCATATCCCAAAATTCTTATAGATAACTTGCGGAACGGGCGCTTCCATCAGCATCTTCGCGATACTTTTGCGCCGTTGGTTGTGCGCTATGTGGATCTCATGGAATCCTCAATCGCGCAATCAATTCATAAGGGATTTGAGAAGGAGCGTTGGGAGAGCAAAGGGTAAGTAACCGGTGTAAGATCTTGAAATAGAGACCGTCTCGATATGCATCTGATATCATTTTCCAATCAATTACGATGGCATACAACACAATCACATAGATACACTAACACAACCCTTCTAATCTCTAACTTGGCCGAAAAACATTTTATATGAGCTTGGCTAAATTCTGTCACCTCTGCCCAAAGCAAATTTAACAAAAACGTTCAGCCGATTCTGGCTCAAATTTACTAATTTCTCTCAGGGCCCTCTTGCAGTTGGTTAGATAATTAGAAGGCAGCAAGTCAGGCGAAACTATTCAAATAACTCCGGAGGTGACTAAAAGGATTCTGTTATAATTTTCTCACTTTTTAACACTGACATATGCAACGAATGTTCGCCCTAGTTCCCTGCACAAAATACAAGTACTTCGCGGAATAAGAGTGCTGAGGAGTGGATTGGCCCCAAAACTAAGCGACTTCATATGCGCATGCGTGCTCATCACGTCTTGCATTCACCCGATTCATTCAATATTCTCTGAACTTCCATTTCGATCCTCATCTTTTGTATTTCCTCTCTGTGAAAATTTAGGATTAACGCTGCTTTGAACCCAGCGGCACTTAACAGTGCAGCCCAGGCGCTCAACTCAGCGGCGCTCAACCCATCGGCGCTACTGAGCGGCAAGAAAGAAGTGAACTTCTATGTGCCGAAGCTACCGAGGCGCTCAGCTGTAACGGGCGGTGCCGCAGACGATATGAGGTTTTTAAACGAAGCACCTACCCACCTATACTACCTACCTATATATAGCTTTACCTATTATAGCTTACTCTCTAAGTATTTGCATTTAGTTTTGCATTTTGTTTTCTGCCAATTATTATGCATTGTCTAAGATTTATTTTCCCACATACTGGTATGATCCACAAATATACTTGTCTTGCTATTAGTTGGCATAGTGCATATGCATCTCACGAGTTTTAATACCAATGCCAAATTTGAAACCATCCTAGCTATTTACTCAGTTCTGTACTCACACATACCAATATATATTCCTATTTTCATACCATTAGACAGCCGCGAGTCAAAAAGCAATTCACTTCGTCCCCATTTATTTTGGAGACCGTAACGACTATAGTTTATATTACATAAAAACCTTGTTAATAATTATGTCTTGATTTTTATACCCTTGCAGAAGGTATTATCAAATTGTCCGGATGTTTGTAACGCTTAGAAGCAGGCATATGCGACCACATAAAGTATACATATTTTTGATCAGCATGACGAGCTGAGTTGATCTAGCCCTGTCCGTCCGTCTGTTTCAATGCTATCTCCTCCGTCAGTTTGAAAGCTATCTACAACAAACTTAGCACGAAGTCTCTTAGTACAAATACGCTGAACATTTGTCGGAACCGGCCCGTTGAAATGACTATAGCATATAGCTGTCATAGGAACGATCGGACGAAAAACTAGTTTTAGTGGGAAAAACTTTTATTTTTCAACGGAAACGCATTCAAAATTCGTAGTTCTTAGTTTGCTTTGCTTTTCCATGATTTCATTAAGTTTTGTCGAAATCGGACACGTATATAATAGAAAACTAGAGTCATAGTTGGAAAAACTTTTTGTTTTCTATGGAAATGTCCTTAAAATTGGCATGTATTTATTTCATATGCTTTCACACAAAATGTCGAAATCGGATATAGATGCCATAGTGAAAAAACTTTTTTGTTTTCAATGGCAGCGTCTTTAAACTGGCCAGACACAGCCGTAGACTTAGATGAAATCTACGGCCAAGGCAGTCAGCACAAATTCTTTTTAATATGTAAATCTTAAGTATTTTATATTTTTTTTTAATAATTTAAATATTTATTTATTGTTTTTGTTATCGAACAAAAAGAAAGAGCTCGTTATTTCCTAACTTTTTCTTGAAGGCTTTATATTTATTTTCAATGAAAAAAAATTATCCATGAATATTTGAATAGAGAATAGAATAGAACGAATCATAAGATTGGAAAACTCTCAAAAACTCTCATTTTGTTTAAGATAGTTTAAACGGTATTTTTTTATTAAAAAATCATGGCTATTTACGGTCCCTGCAATTACGAGAGCGTAAGTTAAAGTCAGTCCTGCCCGACTTCGATATAGCCATTACTCAGGGAAGTTAATGTTGTATTGCCTTATTTTATGTTAGTTACGAGAGCATTAACATTAATAAGAACATTTCAACATTATGTAAGAAAACAGAGCATGTTGTGCCAAAAAGTATGCAACGATTTTTATAACTTGTATAACTCGGCCATTTATAATCCGATCTTTATGAAAATTTCAGAGATTGTAGATATTAGGCACATACACTTCACTACAAAATATGCAAAATATGTTTGATAACTTTAAAATTGTTGGAGTTATTCAACATTTTTCAACATTTTTTCTGAATTGGCGGGGGAGAGCGTGGCCAAAATATGAAATAAACTTGACCTGCGTAAGGAAAATAGGAGTCCACATACAAAATTTGGTGGCTCTAGCTCTTCTAGTCTCCGAGATCTAGGTGTTCATACAGAGTATATATACTTTAGGGGTCGGAGATGCTTCCTTCTGGTTGTTACATAATTTTGCACAAACTTATTATACTCTATGTACCTTTGGTACAGAGTATAAAAATTATTTTGTTGTTTGAAACTCAGAAACAAAGCAATACACAAAAGTATTTTGAAATTTGTCACCAGAGCTGGCTCGGCTGTTGTGAGTGGTGAGTATTCTGCGGTCGAAGCGTATTCTTTTGGGCCTTCTTCACGCGAAAAAAGAATACCTACTAAATTTCTTGAAGGAAAATTCGAACGTTCTCACTACTCACAATTCTTAATTCATTTAGGCCCGATTTCTCAAAGGTTCCGGTTGGCCAACCGCCGGTCAAATTTGTTCATCCAGTTGACAAGCGGTCAAGTGATTTGGTTTTCTCAACAACAGTTTCATCTGATATCATAATAATAAATTCCAATCGCTGCGTTAAGGTGACCAGTCGTGGTCAACAATTTAGGTATTTTTGTTATGGCTTTTTTTCTGCTTTTAAATGCTGCTGTTAAGGCTTTTTCGAAAATTTATTCAAATTGATTGCGATGAATCAAAAGCTATAGCTGGGGACACTTGTATACCTGCACGGCTTATTAAAGGAAGGCTGACTACACAGAAGTCAGCCGCAGTGATAAGGAAGTTGCCACATGCATAAGACCGCAGCGCCGCCAAGTCCTGCTAACAATCCAAGTCACAACAAATTGAATCGCAAATGAAGTCAAGGCTTTAACTGAATCTCTAGTCCTAGCAAAAATTATTTTACATGTAGATTTTGTCAACCTGAATCATTGAACAAATGTGGCATCTTCCAGATCAGTTAAGTAATTAGGCCTCTATCTGTACTCTTGCATTTTGTGAACGTTGCTCTACCTCATCAAATTCCATTTCCATTGCGTGGAGTTGAAAAATTCGTTTATTCATAAACATTTGGTGGCAGCCAATAATATAATAATCAAATCAAATGTTGGAGCCAGCTGTTTGTATAGCGATAAAATATATCGATAATTCCATCGGCACTGAACTCGCGGTTAACTTTAACCAGTTCTCGAGCAGGGATTAAGTCTGTTCCTCCAGTTGCGCCACACACAGCATGAGATACGCAAATTCGGTTAAACTGCCTGTCAAGTTGACTAACCGCACATTGAGAAATCGGGCCTTACTGAACTGTTTGACTAAACTTTGTTTACTAAAAATAATTAAAAATTGAGGAAATAAACTTCGGCTCGGCCGAACTTTGTAAACCCTTGCTGCAGCATTGTGAAAGCATATAAAATAAATACATGCCAATTTTAAGGACATTTCCAATGACAACAAAAAGTTTTTCTAAACTTCGGCTCTAAACTTCGGCTCGGCCGAACTTTGTATACCCTTGCTGCAGCATTGTGAAAGCATATAAAATAAATACATGCCAATTTTAAGGACATTTCCAATGACAACAAAAAGTTTTTCTAAAGCCCAATTGACAAGACCTGATCTCTCAGGTGAGTTTTGTATCCTAGTATCTGGCAGCCCGTGTAAACAAAAGTCTGAGGCTACTCAGCTGAGCGCTCAGGTGTAATACAACCGGATCAACTGAGTAAACTAAGCATCCCAGACATGTGTAAATGCTAAATTAATTTGCTCAGCTGAGTATTTTGACAAGGTCAGAAAAACTCAACTGAGCGATCAGGTCGTGTAAATTGAGCTTAACTAAGACTACTATTCGTACCTTACTTTTCGATGACAGCTATACTATATACTTGTCCGATTTCGTCCAAATTTAGTAAAATCTCGGAAAAGCATAACAAATTATAAAAGCACGAAATTTGGAGGCGATTCCATTTAAAACAAAAAAGCTTTTCTCACTGGAACTATGTGCTAAAGCTATATGCTTTAGTTATCCGATTTTGACAAAACTTTGAAGACTTATGTAAAAGTGTATAAAATAAGTATATGCTACAGTTAATAAGGTTTCCATTGAAAACAAACAAGTTTTTCTCACAAGAACTAGTTTTCGACCGATCGTTCCTATGTCAGCTGTAAGCTATAGTCCTCTGATTTTGACAAAACTTTGTAGAATTGTTTAAGAGAATGCCAAATAAATAAATGACAATTTTAAGGAAAAGAAAACATTTTTTTAAGACTATTTTTCAGACTCTACTTTTCTATGACAGCTTTACTATATAGATGTCCGATTTCGACCAAACTAGGTGGAATCATGGGAAAGCATAGCAAACTAAGAAATACGAAGTTTGGAGGCGTTTCCATTGAAAACAAAAAATGTTTTTCTCTTTAAAACTAGTTTTCGACCGATCGTACCTATGACAGCAATATGCTATAGTAATCCGATTCGGCCGGTTCCGACAAATATTCAGCGTATTTGTACCAAAAGACTTCGTGCAAAGTTTGGTGCAGATAGCTTTAAAACTGACGGAGGAGGTAGCGTAGAAACAGACAGCCGGAGGGACAGGGCTAAATCAACTCAACTCGTCATGCTGATCAAGAATATAAATAGTTTTTGTGGTCGGAGATGCTTCCTTCTATGCGATACAAACATTCGGACAATTTTAAAATAACCTCTGCAAGGGTATTATAAATTATTGCACATTCTGAGTTTTTCACAGACTAGCTCATTGGGGTAATTTGCCTCTAAGAGCTTTTTTATAATCTGTACCAGAGGTACACAGAGTCAATTAAGTTTGTGCAAAAGTATGTAACAGCCAGAAGGAAGCATTTCCGACCCTATAAAGTATATATATTCTCGATCAGCATCAACAGGCGAGTCGATCTAGCCATGTCCGTCTGTCCGTCTGCTGTCTGTTTATCTGTCCGTATAAACAAAAAGATCTCAGAGATGGTAAGAGAAAGAGATTCGACGTGTATGAAACAAAAACTTATTATGCTTGCAGGCAGATCAATTTTAATTTCAATTTTTGCCACGCCTCCTCCCTCCCCCGTAATTTAGAAAAACGTCATATCTCCGTCAGTTTTACAGATAGAAGGTTTAAACCTTCTGGACATATTTTGAAATCAAGATTATTTATCGATCCGCAAAGGAAAGGTAAAGATCGGATGAACGTTTGTCGAGCTATAAGAACAACAAGCAATTATGGGCGGCACCAGTCGCAACGATGATGGGCAGCACTTCACAGGTACCGAGCATGTTATAGTTGGGCTTGACCGATCAGTCGAAAAACTAGTTCTAGTGAGAAATACTTTTTTATTTTTCAATTTAAACGTCCTTATCATTAGCATATACTTATTTTATATACTTTTACACAATTCTACAAAGTTATGTCAAAATCATATGACTATAGCATAAAGCTGCAGTACAAATGATCGGTCGAAAAAGAAGTTCTAGTAGTAGTTTCAAAATGGAATCGCCTCCAAATTTTGTAATTGTTAGTTTGTTGTGCTTTTCCATGATTCCACTAAGTTTGGTAGAAATCGGACATTTGTTTAGTATAGCACCCTTAGAAAAGTATGGTCCGAAAAGTAGTCGTAGTTAGAAAACTTATTTATTTTTTCAATGGAGGCTGCAAGGGTCGGCCGCGCCGAAGTTAACTTTGCCCTATTTTTATACTGTGAGGTACACAGAGTAAATAACGTTTGTGCAAAAGTATGTTTCGGAGAAGGAAGCATTTCCGACCCTATAAAGTATATATATTCTTGCTCAGCATCAACAGGCAAGTCGATCTAGCCATGTCCGCCTGTTCGTCCGTCTGTCTGTCTGTCCGTATGAACAAACAGATCTCAGAGATGGTAAGAGATAAAAGGTTCGACGTGTATGGGACAAAAACTTCGTATTCTTGCAAGTTTATTTTCAATTTTTTAGAAAAAAACGTCATATCTCCGTCAGTTTATCCGACAGTTTTATAGATAGAAGGTCCGCCAAAGGAGTGGTAAAGATCGGATGAACGGTTGTCGAGCTATAAGGAAAACAAACAATTATGGGCAGCACAGGTCGCAACGGTGATGGGCTGCACTTCACAGGTACAGAGTATGTTATAGTCGGGCTTGACCGACTTTCTTGTTTTTGATTAAGAATGATATTTACAAATCGCTGAATTGAAAATCAAAAAAAATCAAAAAAATATTTGTTTGTCAGACTTGTCTGGGAGTTGATCCCAAGACCCCACTGAACGGACACGACTGGAATAATGTCTTTGAGCTCTGTACCATTTGCAGACTTTTGACACGTCTTAATTGCTTCTTTTACTTTTCTGTGCGGTGCTTGGCACAGTTTTAGCCCCTGTGGAACATTAGTACTCAATCATTTTGAGTAAGTTTCGTTCTTATTTTGAGTTTAAATCAACTTATTTTCTGAACAGGTTTTTCAAAAGTGGTGTTTGATAACGCATGTCACCATGTCACTATTTGTACATTTTAAGTGAATTCACATATCATTCTATCAAAATCGAAGCTAACGCATTGCCAACTATAGTGCTTGTGTAGTCGCATTTGCGGTTTTCGAATGCCAAAACTAGTTGTTTTGCTTTAACGTGAAAGTAGAATCCTGCTTACATACATAGTTTCATCGCACACCAACACGTGTATTAAAACGCCAGATCCTCAAGATCGTATCGTATGCTATTCTCACTATACTGATATACGATCATCTGAGCACTGTAACTCTCTCCTGTTCGCTCTTTTCCCCCGTAGAAATGGTTGTGCGACATCCGAAGATCTTTTCTGGAAGTTGGACGCGCTGCAATCATTCATCAGAGACCTCCACTGGCCAGATGCGGAGTTTCGCCAGCACTTGGAGCAACGGCTGAAGATGATGGCGGTAGATATGATTGAGCAGTGCATACAGCGGACGGACACATCGTTCCAGTCGTGGTTGAAGAAAAACGTTGCCTTCATTTCAACTGATTATATAATACCTTCAGAGATGTGCGCTATGGTTAATGTGATATTAGATGCTAAAAATCAAAGCTTTAAACTAACCACTATTGATGGCATTGATCTGGTAGGTCGTCAAATCGTCTTGTTGATTCACTGTCCTAACTCTTCTCCACTATAAACAGTACAAATTCCATGCGAAAATTGACGATCAGATCGACAAGGCGAATGTAGCCATGACACAAGGACTGAGCGGTAAACTTATGTCAGTGCTAGAGTCGACTTTGTCCAAATTGGCCCGTTACGATGAGGGGAGTCTTATTGGATCAATACTTAGCTTTACAAATGTCTCGAGCTCAGGAAAGGATCTCGGTCAGGGCTATGTAAATTTCTTTCGAAATAACATGGATCAAATACGTGGAAAGATTGGCGACGATCTGTGGACATTGAACTTTTTCGAGCAATGGTATTCTCAACAGGTTAATATGCTATCCAATTGGCTATCAGAACGAATGGAACATGCCTTACACTATGCGCAAGTCACGTCAATATCTCATATAATTAAGGTAATTTACGACTTTAACTTTTGATTGAACTAAATTCAACACGATGTGTTGAATTCGGCCAGAAAATACTTTTCCAGAACGAACTTCAGCTGAAATAACAGCAAATTAAATATACATCTGACCCAGGACCTCTCTTAGCTTTGGAAGTACGGGAAAAGTATTTGTAGGCCGGATTTAATAAAAAGGCGGTGGGTGATCTTTAAGTACCTACTGGCTAAGAAAAATACGGTTAGCCTACTTTCATTAACCTAGGTTTAGTTTTGAGAGGCTATGGAAGATGGGTGTTCTATTGATGTGTGCTTCCGCAACTTTGAAGGACAGCACAAAGAGTAATGATGGAATTAGAGGAATTAACGAATAAATAAATAAACGCGTATTACACTGCTCAACAAACTGGAAGTCGATCTTACCCCAATTCAACAAAGCAACGTTTTCTAAAGTACACCCACATACAAAAAAAAAGCCGCACTTTGAAATTTCATGCATATGTGCCTATTCCAGCCGGTGGTTTCCCCAAATGTTTTTCTATTGTCTGCATTTTTTTCCAGTTTTCAGTGAATCAATTTCAAACAAAGTTCATTAACATTTTTTTTTATATCACAGTCATATTGTTAGGAAAAAATATTTTTTCAACACCAGAATTTTTTTGAGAATATTAAGAAATTCACCCAAACGAAAGAAAAAATTCAAATAAATTATAAAATCAATTTTCTTAACCAAAACAAAATTTTTCCAATGATTTACTTTATTATCTAAAAACGAATGACAACACCATATAATTTAGAATTAACTTTTTAAATATATAACAAAGTTTTAAAAAAAAAAATGTTTAACATACTTTTTTCGAGACCCTGTACATGTTGTCGGGCAAATCGAGCATAGCATTTCCTCATACTCGGTTTCTTGCCTAAAACCCCTAAAATCTGAAGTTCTTCTTCTTCTTCTTCTTTGGCCATCTCAACCGTTTTACGGTCTCGGCCGCTGCCACTAATGCCCGCCACTCGCCTCTGTCCCGAGCGACATTCCACCAGAAGGACACTCCCAGTTTCGCAATGTCTCCCTGCACCTGGTCACGCCATCTCCTCTTTGGTCGACCAGGCGGGGGAGTGCCTCCCAACTCTATCGCATGCCGATTGTACACACGCTTTGCTGGAGCGTTATCATCCATACGGGTAACATGTCCTATCCAGCGCAAACGCTGTTGTTTTATGCGCTTGACTAGGTCAGTGTCCCCATAGAGCTCATACAGTTCGCGATTCATTCGGATGCGAAATTCGCCGCCAACGTTTAGAGGTTCATAAATCCTCCGAAGAACTTTTCTCTCGAACACGCCAATTGCCGCCTCATCCTCTTGTGTCATTGTCCATGCTTCTGCGCCGTATAGCAGGACTGGGATGATAAGCGACTTGTATAGCGCAATTTTCGTTTTCCGAGAGAGGTCTCTGCTCTTGAACTCCTTATTGAGCCCGTAATAACATCGGTTTGCAAGAGTAGTTCTTCTTCGGATTTCCAGACTGGTGTTGTTGTCGCTGGTAATCGTCGTCCCGAGGTAGACAAATTCCTTAACAACCTGGAAGCTGTAGTCTCCCATTGCAACAGATTGTCCAAGCGTAGACTCACTGCGCGTTGATTGTAGGTACTTCGTCTTATCCTCATTTACCGCTAAGCCCATAAGTTTTGACTGCTTCTCTATTTCTGAGAACGCCTTTTTTACCACAGATTCGCTTTTGCCGATGATGTCAATATCATCGGCATATGCAAGTAGCATGTTATCTCTGGTAAAGATGGTGCCCGTTCTGTTAGCATTTGGGCACTGGCGCAGTATGTACTCCATCAGTAGATTAAAGAAGTCGCACGATAAGGTATCACCCTGCCTAAAACCTCTTTTGGTATCGAAAGGCTCGGAGCGGTCTTTACCTATTTTGACGGAGCTTTGTGTGCTTCTCAACGTCATCATGCAAAGTCGAACCAAAGGTAGACAGGGCTTCAAAGAACTTTGACCTTATCGGCGTGTCAAAGGCGGCTTTGTAGTCAACAAAAAGGATGTGGGTGTCGATACATCTCTCTTGGGTCTTCTCCAGGATTTGTCGCAATGTGAATATCTGGTCCGTGGTGGATTTGCCAGGTCTAAAGCCACACTGATAAGGTTCAATCAGTTCACTTATTCTCGGCTTTAAACGTTCACATAGGATGCATGATAGAACCTTATATGCGATGGGAAGGAGACTGATCCCGCGGTAATTGGCGCAAACCGCAGGGTCTCCTTTTTTAAATATTGGACAGAGTACACTTAGGTTCCAATCTTCGGGCATGCTTTCTTCGGACCATACTCTGCATAGGAGTTGGTGCATGCACCTTACCAGCTCCTCACCGCCAGCCTTGAACAATTCAGCAGGCAGCTCATCAGCGCCAGCAGATTTGTTATTTTTTAGACTTTTTATGGCTAACAAGACTTCATTATGGTCCGGCGGATCTATCTCTATGTTATCGATTGGTGGTGTCGCTACTTCCCCAGAGGCGGCATTGTGTTCGTCATCACCTCCCAGCAGGTTAGAGAAATAGCTTCTCCATTTGTCTAGTGCCACTTCCGGATTTCTGACCAGATTTCCGTGCTCGTCCTTCAAAAGTGTGACTCTGGGCTTAAAACCTTCGGTTAGTTGCCTAATCTGAAGTTATGGCCCAAAAACAACTTTTTGCATTTTTTACACATTTAAATTGAAATTATTCGCGCATGGACTGTCCGATTTTTTATAGCTTTTGAAATTCCGATAGCGACGAGAGGAATCTAAAGTATGATAATCAATGGTTTCACAGATCAATGGTTTCACAGATTTAGCTTGATGGCTAAGAAATGCGGGTTGCAGATCTGGCATTTTCTCCTTTTTTCGAAATGTCTGCTTTGACTCCCACTGGTTTCACTATTTTATTCTGTGCGATTTTTATACTCTGTACCAGAGGTACACAGAGTATATTAAGTTTGTGCAAAAGTATGTAACAGGCAGAAGGAAGCATCTCCGACCCTATAAAGTATATATATTCCTGATCAGCATCAACAGCCGAGTCGGTCTAGCCATGTCCGTCTGTACGTCCGTCTGTCTGTGAACCGAACCTTAGAAATAAAAATCTGAACCTGAACCTGTTCCGAACACAAAATTTCGGTTCGGTTCAACAAAAACTACAGAAAGAAAAAAAATTTAATCTTTTCTTATCTGGTCGGGTTTTGTCAACTAAGTCATACAATCGTCTGGAAAGCTCAAAGAAATGTCTAAAAAGACTTAAAGAATTACTTATAAAATCCCATAAAAGACTCTTTTTTTGAGTACCTCGACTCCAACGGTGGAATTTTGATCCGATATCATGGTTTTTTGCAAGCATAAACGTAGTATATGTGGCCGGAGTGGCTCAGTGGTTAGTGTGCGCGACTGCTGAGCATGAGGTCGTGGGCTCGATTCCGCCTCGGAACATCTAATGAAAAAGTTTTTTTCTTTGAATAAAACTTTACACCCGGCCACACCTCTTGCTGTTGGCGCCAGCATTGCAGTAATTAGCCATGAAAAGCCTCTCAAAAACTGCCGTTCGGATTCGGCGTTAAACTGTAGGTCCCTTTCTCTTGTGCTAAAATTAGAAGCGCACAAGCCAAGCGATTGAGAGAGGCTCGGCTTTGGCCCCTCGGGGCTGTTGTCATCTTGACAAGCCGATTTTACTTTTAAACGTAGTATATGATAAGATACACAAATGTTGGATTGATTCAAGTCTATTTCGACTTGATGCATTTGGTGACAGTTTAAGCTTTAACTTAAGCCTAAATACAGACTTCTAGCACCTAGGCATTATTCTCTACACCCAGCAAACATTTTATGAAATTGTTGATCACATAAGTGCGCTCGTTTTCTGATTATAAATGATACTTTTGTCGGCAGAAAATGGTACCCTAGCCGCGACTCTTCTTGAAGAGTCGATTTAAACGCGATCTTCTGATCAGTTTCGGCATATTTTCGAGTCATTTGCGAAACTTTTTCGAGTGGTTTTCAATAAATCACATTGTGAGCATATGCATTTCATTTTCGAGTCTTCTTTTAATCGCACATGATAGTAATCTTACTTTAATCATCTAAAGGGCTCGAAAAAGACTCCTTCAAGTGAATTTTTTAAAATGATCTTGCAAATGTTGGGTGGGCGTGATTGAAAAGTGCAATAACAGGGTTTATTAAGAATTTGAGTCCATTTTTCTCAAAATCTCGACATGATGTCCACTTTTGGAGGTTAGATTCATGCTTAGTGACGAAAATCCCATAAGAATATCCTTCTCCGATCTTTGAATCAGAACAAAATTTATTTTTTGTCGACCAGGGTTGTTATGACTTTTATTTTTTGATTCGGAGAATAACAGTTGTTCAAGACTTTTATAAATTAACTTTTTAAAAAAGTTGTATAATAAAAGTCATTAATTAAAACTTTCTTAAAAAGTCAATTGATATTGTTTAATAAAAGTTATCATCTAATATAAATTATTTACAAAACAAGAGCTTATCATTACATTGTAAAATGGCTTGACGGCTGTGCCAAAGGGCCAAAGCCGAGCCTCTCTCAATCTCTAATCATTACATTGATAATTATCAAATTATGATTTGATAAAAATTGCATGGCCCGAACCAAGGTTCGAACCAAAACCTCCGTCAGCTATATGCTACAGTCATCCGATTTTGACAAAACTTTGTACAATTAAGTGAAAGCATATAAAACAAACAACTACTAAATTTCAAGTCAGTTTATCTTACTTATCCCATTAAAAATGGGAAAAGGGGGATCATGAAGTTGTGCAAAAGTATGTAGCAGGTAGAAGGAAGCATTTGCGACCCTATAAAGTATATATATTCTTAATCAGCATCAACAGCCGAGTCGATTTAGCCATGTCCGTCTGTCCGTCCGTCTGTCCGTATGAACGCATCGATCTCAGAGACTATAAGAGATAGAGCCACAAATTTTTGCGTGTAGCTAGGTGTATACCAGATTCAAATCGAGCTTTTTTCAGATTCGGAAAATTCCTCCCCCTCCCCCCTTTAAGCTCAAAAAACTGTCAGAGCCACAATTTCTAAGTTAGGCCCTTTATATATATCATGTAAGGCCCAATATCTATCTATTCTGAAAAGATCAATAAGATCGGATTAAAAACACCGAAGTTATATACGAATTAAACATTTCAATCGGTGCAGAAAAAAAAGTTATGAGAGATTGAATGGATGCATATTTTGAAAAAACCGAAAAACAGTTTATCAATAATGGGGTCTGTTCCGGTTTTCGACTCGATTTTCGAGCAAACGTAATGTTTCGTGCTTAAGTTGTATTAATTTGTATGCAAGTAACAAGACAATTTGTGGCTACTAGATCTCGTCGTAGTTTTCTATTAAATTGAATTCACTTGGCACTGAGCAATCGATTTCAGTTGCCCGAAGAATTCGAGTTTTTATACTCTGTACCAGAGGTACACAGAGTATATTAAGTTTGTGCAAAAGTATGTAACATGCAGAAGGAAGCATATCCGACCCTATAAAGTATATATATTGTAGATCAGCATCAACCGCCCGAGTCGATCTAGCCTTGCCCGTTTGTCCGTCCGTCTGTCTGTCTGTCTGTCCGTCTGTCCGTATGAACAAACAGATCTCAGAGATGGTAACAGATAGAGTTTTGACATGAATGGGACATATGCTTTTTATACTTGCAGGAGGATCAAGTTTATTTTAAATTTTTGCCACGCCCCCTCCCGCCCCCGCAAATTGGAAAAAACGTCATATCTCCCACAGTTTTATAGATAGAAGGTTCGTGCCTTCTGGACATATTTAGTAATCAGGATTAGGCATATTTTCACCTATACAAGGTTATTCAATTTGAATGGAAAATGTTAACGTTAACACGAAAATCGACTCGAAAACCGAAACAGGGCCCAATATCCCGATAAATATTTGACAGATTTTTTTTCAAGACAGTTTTCGTGCTCAGCGGGCCCAAATACTTTAGAAAAACTTGGTTTGGTGAATTGGGGGGAAAATGCTGTCGAGCAGTGTTATGACAAATGATCTAAGCACCGGAAAAATATGGTCTATTATTACCTATTAAAACTGTGTCTAAATACAAATATTTGATGATGGTGCTGTCGTCCATGAATGGTATTATTTCTGTGTTCTTACTTCTAATGATATTTCATTTGAATTATAGATAACAAATGCAAACTTGGCTTTCGTGCATACCATGCATTTATTTAATTCTCTTTTTTCTTTCTTTCGGCCGCAGAAAATATATTCAGATTTTGAGCTGCAAGGTGTTCTGGAGGATAAACTTAATTCTAAAGCATATCAGACGATTGCACAACGCATGGCTACCGAAGAGGCCACGTGCGCCTTGACAATGCCCGAAGGAAACGAAGGAGACGAGTAAATAGCAGCAAGACTATATTCCCCATTTACCTAAACTTTTCCTTTCTTACCCACACGCAGGCTAGGCGACGATGCACGGGAAGGTGACGAGGAACACGGCGGCGACGAAGCCAGCTCCCATGCGTCCCGAGGCATTCCCAAGTCAAAAGTAGCTGCAGCGCAGGCAGCCAACGTCGTAGCTGGACGAGTCGGCAATTTGTTAGGGAAAGGCATTGGTGGACTTAGCTCGAAATTGGGAAGCGGCGGTTGGTTTTAAATGGAAGCAACAGCCCAAAAACCAATCAAATCGCGTATCAGGTTAACGTGGGGGGAAGTAGGACACTGCATGGACATATGTGAATGCGTGCGCCATCCTTAATCAAGAAGCACTCATCAAAACCAATTACCAATAATTCTCCCTTTCAATGTGCACTAATCCATGGAAAGAGTTAAGGCCTTGGCACCACATTTGGGGTCCATCCATGCAGAGCCCTATTGTAGCTAATCGAGCCAAGTCCACGAGCGCATAATTTGGAACATCACGCCAACTTATTTGTAGAATACATACATACACATACAACAACAAAGGTGCCCTGGTCTTCAAATTATGCAACACAAATTGTTTTACTTATGAATATATATAACGCGATGTATCTGAAATTTACCGAATCTAACTTAGTTTTATTCGCATCTATTGAAACGATTGCTCCACATTTTAGTTAGTCCGAATGATAACTTCGGACAGCCGAAGTGCATATACCCTTGCAGGTTTGTCAACATTATTTGAGCTTCCAAAGTTCTAGGTACAGCTTTTGCGATTTGTAGTGACTGCTCAGAAGCGGATATAGGAGATATTTGAACAAGTCTTTGCAGTCACCAAATTCTGGCTAAAATTTGAAAAATGACCTATGTTTGATTCGAAGCCCTACTTTAAAGCAAAGGCCGGCCTGGGAGACGCAAGTCTCTTCCAATTATTAACTAGCATTATACAGCCATTATATTGTGCGTCGCCTTAACCAAATATTTGAACGATAGGAAGCTTTACCAAAGGATGCATTATGAAGTCCTCAATTCCGAGGGACCATACAGATTTACACATGTACACGTTGCCGGCGTTCTACACCAAACGGGATTGAATTTAAACCGTTTTGTACTTCAAGTTTCAGGGACGTTTCGTATTTGGGAGTACTTGAATTGAGTACGAATCATTTAAAAACCGAAAATCGAGTGTTATTGTTATTGAAATGGGAACAAACGTTCTTGAATCAAAAACATTTTGTACTTTCAGTAAGATGAAAATTTCAAGAACAGCGCGTTCTTTGTTCAAATAGAAAATATGTAAGATTGTGTACAAATTTACGCAACGAAACTCTTTTGTTATGGAGTGATGGTAAATTTCTGCCATGCAGTAGTTCTACCAAAGAGGTTAAATCATTTCCCTTGGATATTTCCAGCCTTCTTTGGTTCAATACAGAGAACTCGTTTTAGAACAACGGAACGGGATAGCTTAAGAATTTTATGGGCTCAAACCAAGAACATTTTGTACTTGTTTGAAATACTCATTTTTTTCTATAATGTTTTTGGGCTGACATTAGAAATTACAGTAATTTTCGAAAAAAAATTTGTACTTATTATGAGAGTTAACCGGGTTTGACTTAAGATCGAAACGATTTTAAAATAATTTTAAATGTACTTAAATCAAGTATTTCGGGATTAAAAAAATCGTTCTTGATCCAATAACTTTGTACTTGGATTAAGTATTTTCGAACACCGTTTTTACATAATTCAAGTACAACATTTTTTTTTCTGAGTGTAGTTGACAAATTGAAAATATCTTTGCAAGGGCATACAACTAGATATGGCACAGCCGATACATTCTTGCAAAAGATCGAACTCCACTATCTTTGCGGCATCCAGCATTGGATGTTCTGATTTTTCGACGTTTGGTTAGATTATTGCTAGAATTATTAATAACAGCTTTGCGCGTAATTTTTTTCATTGGTCTCAGGCACTTACAATACTAGCTTACCTACTTAACAGTTATACAAGTTATAATCGGAATATAACATAATTACGTATGTTAGTTAACAGAAGCATAATAAATATATGGGAAAACAATCACCTCGCATTGATGGCGAGCAACTCTTGGATATAGTTTACGTTAACTTGTACTTATAGTATTTTTCAAAATCTACCCTATCAACCTCTTCACTGTATTACACCGTCGAGTGTATGTATATTGTCTAGGACAAGTATGTACGTACATACAAACGTAAGTTTTATCCATTCGGTCGAGAGAACAACTCATATTCGAGTATATTCTCTTAATACAGAGAGGCAGAATTCAATAATACTACAATATTTTGTCCCCTAGCGGATCGAAATTCATAAAAAAAATTTTTTTAATTGCACCGAAACTTTTTGTTTTTTTCGCTATATTTGTTTTTGCTACGAGCTCTTTTTTTAAAATTAAAGTTTAAGTTAAATCCAGGTGGAACAGAAGACAGCACAGCAACAGACAGTCGGAGCTCGCCATGCTAATCAACTCTAAGGGGTCAGGTGTCTTGTGTTATGGTCAGGGATGCAAACCGCCGGCTCAGTTTATTACATGGTTTTTGAAGCCAAATGAACCGAGGTTCCGTTTTGGTTCAGTGGCTCAGTCTTAATTTATTATTAAGTTAATGAAATCCCGATCTTCCCTAAAGTCTGCACGGAAAATAAGTTTTTTCGAACTTTCGAAGGTACGGCAATACCAAAAATGCCAAGAACGCAATAAATATTCCGAACTTTCGTCGGAGAGACAGTCCAAAATAGCATTAAAGTTTAAGGATCGTCCATAATTTAGCCGAGTCTCAAATCCCGGCTTAAACCTAATTCTGCGCGGAAAGGTAATTTACCAAACTTTCGAAGGTAAGGCAGTCCGAGAAAGCTTCGAAAAATCTTTTATGTTCTTGGATCGCCCTTTATTTCACCGCATCTGAATTCTTAAGGCAATTAAATCTGCTCCTAAAGTCATATTTTCGGACTTTTAAAGTTGAGTCAAATCCAAAATTATATCAAAAACTTATTTTTGTATAAGGATCGCCCTTAATTGTTGATGTAACATAAAGTTGGGCGGCTGGGTGGCTCAGCGGCTAGTGTGCGCGACCGCTGTGCAAGAGGACGTGGGTTCGACCCCGCCTCGGAACATCTAATGAAAAGTTTTTCTTTGAATAAACTTTACACCCGGTCACGTCTCTCAGCTGTTGGCGCCAGCTTTGTAGTAATTAGCCATGAAAAGCTTCTCAAGCTGCCGTTCGGATTCGGCGTTAAACTGTAGGTCCCTTTCTCTTGTGCGAAAAATTAGAAGCGCACAGGCCAAGAGATTGAGAAAGACTCGGCTTTGGCCCTTTGGGGCTGTATTTGTATTGGTTTTTAGAGGTAATAAGCCCCAGGTTTTCGTTTCGTATTGTGGCTAATTTATTTATTTAGTATTTCGCCAACGGATAACCTTAACTGGCTATAATAAAAATTAAAACTAACAGTAACAATTTAACTACAAGAAGAAGTCCCAGTCGATGCTAAAGTCAAACCGCATGCCAACTGGGAGACGATTGTACATCAATAGGGCTCTATATATCGGCTCATTATCAGTATCATAGGACAATTAATATTGCCGACCACAATGTCATTTAAGAAAATTAAAGACGCAATTGTCCCTCTATCCTCAAGGGTGGAAATATGCAATAGGCGACATCTACTCAGATATGATGGAAAAGGCTCCGAATAATGTAAATGGGCAAGTGCAAATTTAAGGAATCGTTTCTGCAGACGCTCAAGCCTGTTTATGTGAACGGCAGCAGAAGAATTCCAGATAAACGAAGCATATTCAAGCCTAGAGCGCACTAAGGCAGAATACAAACTTAGCCGTGTATAGGGATCGTTAAATTGCTTGGAATTGCGCAATACAAAGCCCAGCATTGAATAAGCTTTGGGGAGGATATAGTTTAGATGCTCAGAAAACTGAAATTTGGAGTCAAATCCATAGCTTCAGACTGCCGTCTCAAAGCGTGATGACTAATGGAATACGATGTTAATATCGGCAGGTTGCGCTTTACATATGTAACAAAGAAGCATTTCGAGAAGTTAAGAGGCAGCAAATTGCGCCTGCACCAGTCAGGAACCGAATTAAGATCGCATTGCTGATGTTTTTAACAGATCTAAAAATTTTTAAGTCATCAGCATACATTAGATAATGCGAGTTAAGTAGGCAACCGATATCATTAATAAATAGTGAAAATAGCATTGGACCTAGTACACTCCCTTGAGGGAGGCCAGATGATGCTATGTAGGTGCTTGAACGTATGCCATTAATGAGAACTTGGTACGATCGACCATCAAGATAAGACTCAAACCAATTGAGGATGGAAGAATGAAAGCCAAGCTTGGCGAGCTTGGATAAAAGAGCACTATGGCAGACTTTGTCAAATGCTTTAGAAAAATCCGTGTAGATCACATCGACTTGACAACGATTTTCAAATGCGGAAATGCAGATATTGCTCAATACTGATAAATTCGTTACCAGGAAAAAAAACCATGCTGTTTGGGATCTATATAAGAATTAATAATGAAATTAAGATGTTTTGAGACTATTCGTTCAAAAAGCTTAGAAATATTGCTAAGCTTAGCAATAGGCCTATAATTAGAGACATCACTTTTTGAATCTTTTTTATGAATCTTCTGACTGACTTCTAACTGATGCAATCTTCCATTTTCGTATAAATTGACCAGTCTCAAGGGACTTTGAAAAAATCATAGTGAGAGGCTCACAAAGCTCACCAATGCAATTCTTTAGGAGAAAAGAAGAAATTCCATCACTGTCAGGCTTAAACGAGTCATCAAAGTCATTGATTGCTTCTGAGACATCTTCATCCGATATGGGAATAGTCCCGACATTAAATAAGGAAGGGATGAAATCAAGAGTAAAATGGTCATCCCAGATACTCTCTGGCTCGAAATTGCCGCTGAAAAAGGAAGCAATCAGATTCACTGTCCTCTCATCAGTATTTGATAACAGCGAACCAAAGCTCATACTAGATGGAATGGAAGAGGTTGATTTTTTCGAGTTTATAAAACTCCAAAAGGACTTTGGATTAGTCTTAAGTCAACTTTCGACATTAGATAAGTATTGCATGTACAGAAACTTATTTAAAAACTCGAACTCACGTTTGTGCAGACGATATTTTTCACCATCAGCAGGATCGTGGCTTTTAGTGAAGCACTTGTAGAATTTATTACGAATGTTTTCAATTTTTTCAACCCTTTTGTGTACCACGGCAGTTTGTACGATCTATGCTTCTGTTCCTGAGCATTTTCGGTAACTATATTCAAAAAGGTTTTAAGAAAGCTATTATAACACGTCTCCAAATTAGCATGCGAAAGGACCGATGACCGGTTTACATTTGAGATGCAACTTCTAATACAACTAAGACTTTTTTCATCAAGGTGAAATTCAAATTTAGAAAAATGATGCAAAGAGAGCGCAAACATGTAATAATCGATGTTAAGTAATAGAGGATTGTGATGCATAACACAAGCGGTAATGGGGAATTCACATCTTCTTAGATAAAAATTAAAATCAGAGCTAACGAATATTAAATCTAAAATTTTGTGCAAAGCGTTAAAAATATTGTTGATCTGGGTTAGGCCCATACTAAATAGATCATCAAGAAGAAGTATTTCATGAGGCTGATGAACGTTACTCGGTACCATAGCCGAGTAATTCGGATCTTGAGTCCAAACAATCGAGCCCAAGTTGAAGGGTCCCATAACGCAATGGTGTTGATGATCCTCCAGATGCTAATAAACATTGAATATGCTCAACAAATGTGCCTTATAAAGGAGATAGTCACTATTAGGTGGTATGTAGGAAGCACATTTGTAGAGTTGAGCCAAAGTGCCCACTACCAGAACCGCAATTTGGTCCAGAAGAGAGTCATTATTATCCAGTCGAACGCATTCACGAAGGGAACGCCTGACAGCCACCAACACTCCTCCTCCTCTTGTTCGCTCTGTTCTCAAAGCATCCCTGTCTTTGCGAAGTATTCCTCGTCATAAAAATTTGAGTTGAGCCAGGTTTCAACTAAAATTATAATGTCAAAGTCGCAATGCGAAGTCGCCATATACACTAAATCCGATTTTGTTCGCATGCCAGAAATATTTTGGAAATCAAATTCTAAGCGTATCAGTTCTGTGAAATGAAGAAGCAGCCCTCGAACTAAGTGAAGTTGACTGGGCAGGGCAGGGTGGGGTGTGAAGAATGTTAGCAGCATCAGCAGCCGGCTCACGGCGCACAGGCAATGTTTAAGGAGCGTTGTCACTCGAATTGGCGGCAGTGCGTCTACCTCCCCCCTAAGGTTTAGCTAATACTTCAAATAATTAATATTTTGTCAATGAAAGCTTCAGTTCAGTATTTTTGAAGGAACGACCGTTCGGTTTGCGGTTCGATTTATCAGGTGGAATTAGCGGCTCGGTTCGGTTTAGAGCCAGTTTGCATCCGGGGTTATGGTATCCTTCATTACCAGAGCAGTAACATTAATGTTAGCATATTAACATCATGCTAGCTGACAACAAATATTTGACAAAAGTGGATTTTTGGATATCGTCGCTTAATAGTATCCGATCTTTCTGATCAACATTTATTAAGGCGGCTGCGTGGCAAAAATTTTAAACAAACTTGACTTAAAATTTGGTTTTTTATCGCTTCTAGTCTCTGAGATCTAGGTGTTCATACAAACAGAATTACGAACAGACAAACGGACTTTTTAATATTGACTCGATGATGCTGATCAAGAATGTATATACTTTATGGGGTCGGCGAAAGTTTCTTCTAACATTTACGTACATTTTTCTCTACTCGTAGATGGCTTCCGTCTGCTTCTTTTACCCTTTCACTTTATTTCTATAGCTTTTTATTTCACATTTTCTTATTGTTTTCGATTCCATCCCGTTTTCTTATTCTTTTCTATTTCTATAAATATTCCTTTGCGAGGTAGGATATTTCTAAACAGAGAAATAACTATTCCGTGCACCAATTGGAAGTCACCCAATAGTTTTAGGGGATAAAACATGTACTAGAAACTGAAAGCCTCATATGTAGAAAGTAGAGATAAAAGGTAGATACTATCACTGGAAGAGTGCACTAATTTGAGTGAAATCCCGTAGAACCCGAATATTTTTATAGCGAGCGAATGAAAACTATACGTCTGTATGTACATATTCGTCTTAATTACGTTTACTTTCTTCTTAACTAGTGACTTAAAGTAGATTACGTTAATTAAAAATCTTAAACTGCTTAATATACAACACTTGAATAATTAATTAATGTTTCCATCATCAGAAAAGCTTAAAAACTTTAGTTAGACAAACTATGTATACACGAAAACTAAATATAACCAATAATTTCAACAACTTGACATGTGTACGAATTGAATGGGAGGCTCGCAGAGTGGCGAATCAAGGAATGTGGAGAGGATGCACATATTACGTGGAATACCACTGCCTCTAGTTTTTATGGAATTGCGCAACAGGTGTAAATGGTTGCACGCAAATTTTAAGCCACATAAGGAGAGTACAATAGATAATTATAATTATTTATAATATAATTAATAATTGCTAACAAATTTTCGTGAATCCCTTCTAAAAATATAACGACGACACTAACCAAATTATGCAATTGAGAGCGATTCTTTGCGTTGTGGCTCCACATAAGAACGGCTCGTTGATTCAGAAGGACAATGCTTTACCGACTCGGCTGTTGATTATGATCAAGAGAATATATACTTCATAAGGTTGGAGATGCTTCCTTTTGGCTGTTATATAAGTACAATTGCCCGAACTTAATATATTCAGTGTACTTTTGGTACAGAATATAAAAATCGTAAATAAGTACATACCGACCAAAAATATTTTTATGGGATAATACTCAATCTTACCTACTCCATTGTTTATAATTACAAAGTGCACATTGCCTTTCTTTAGCTACATCTTTGTTCTTTAAGAAACTGTACGATTTTTTCGGCTTAAGACATTTCTCACTGGTGCACCTAAAAAACAAGTAAGAAAGTCGGTCAAGCCCAACTATAAAATACTCTGTACTTGCGAAGTGCTGCCCATCACCGTTGCGACTGGTGCTGTCCATAATTTTTTGTTTTCCTTATAATTCGACTATCGTTCATCCGATCTTTACCAATCCTTTGGGGGATAGATCTTGATTACTAAATATGTCCAGAAGGTTTTTTTTCAATTTGCGGGGGCGGGAGGGGGCATGTCACACCTCTATTTTTTACCATCTCCGAGAACTGTTGGTTCATATGGACAGAAGGACATGGCTAAAACGACTCGGTTGCTGATGCTGATACAGAAAATATATACTTTATAGGGTCGGAGATGCTTTGGTACAAAGTTTATATACCCTTGCTGCTTCAATATGTGCTATAGTCATCCGATTTTGACAAAACTTCGTACAAAAAAAATCAATCCAAACGGGATTAAACCAATCTGAAACAGGATTGAAAACAGGGTAATCCCGTATATTCTTAAGTCAATCCGAAAAAAGATTGATTTGATCTCACTTTTTTCAATCTTGAAAAGATCAAATTTATCCCGCATAAGGATTAAATTAATTAAAGAGCTCGAGCTCAATTTAATCCCAAAGCAGGAACACTTTAAGCTTTATATTCAGATTAATTTGCTCCTAGAAAGATTCCTCTTCCTCCATTTTCCATAGGACATACCCACCGACACCAGTTTTAAATATACCAAAAGCTTCTGAAACAAACAAAGAAATATAAAAATTATTGTTGTCTTGTCTGGGACTCGAACTCACAACTTTTCAGCTTTACACTGAACACGAATGGCATGGCATCTCATCGCACAGCACCATATCACATGATTGTTGTCCAATGTCTTAAATGCTATTTATACTTCAAATTTATGAAAACTGTAATCTTGAGAGGGATTGCGTCAAGCCTTAAAAAAATGAATTGAGTAGAGAATCCCGTAAATCGAGATTGAATTTTTAAGCTCGTGCAGGGATTACTCTAAGAAAAAAAAGATTGAATTTATCTCGTCGTTTTTTTTTCTGTGTAGACTTGCGAGAAAACTGACTGACTGATTCACTGACTGACTGACTGGCAATCATCGCACAGAGCTAGAGGGCTGAAATTTGGAGAGGAGTTTCCTTAGGTTGTGAAAGTGCGTACTAAGACGGGGTTTTGAAAAATTCCAGTTTGTATGGGTAAATGTTTATACTCTGTACCAGAGGTACACAGAGTATATTAAGTTTGTAACAGGCAGAAGGAAGCATCTTTGACCCTATAAAGTATATAGTGACATATCCAGTATTCACCCTACCTTTTTTATCATATTCAAACCCACTGTCCAACCTTGTTTTACCATCCTCATGCCCACTGTACTTTAAAGCGCGAGATTCGCTAACATAAACAAAAAGGAGTTTAGCATAAACAAAAGTTGAACGCGGAGCGGGCACCCAAGCATCATAACAATAATTGCGAAATAATTAAATTGACCAATCGGAACATGCCAGCATAGCAGCATCTAAACAAATGACAATTCCTTTGTCTTTGCCACATGCCCATTGTCACGTACGCCAGCGTCGTTATCCCTTTTAATAGAGCATAAGCCGCGAATTGTACTTCAGTCTTAAGATCACCAACAACCAACCCACATCTAATATCAAATAAAGTTTAAAGCTCCAATGTTTTAATTCTATTTATTTGGATCGGGACTCAAACTTGTAATTATATATATTCTTGATCAGCATCAACAGCCTAGTCGATATAGCCATGTCCGTCTGTCCGTCCGTCCGTATGAACAAACAGATCTCAGAGATGGAAAGAAATAGAGGTTTGACATGTATGGGACTTATGTTTCTTATACTTGCGGGCAGATCAAGTTTAGTTTCAATTTTTGCCACGCCACCTTCCGCCCTCGCAAATAAGAAAAACGTTATATCTCCCACACTTTTATAGATAGAAGGTTCGTTCCTTCTGGACATATTTAGTAATCAGGATTATTTATCCACCAAAGGAATGGTAAAGATCGGACGAAAGATAGTCGAGATATAAGGAAACCAAACAATTACATTATGTGTGCCTCCCCAACAACAGCAGCAACATCTTCCACCGTCAAGTTTCCCCCAGCAGCATCGTGCCCAAGGGGCCCAGAAACAGCCCCATCCACAACAGCAGCAGCTTAAACTGCAACACAAGCAGCAGCAGCAGCACCCTACCCAACCACAGGGGCACTTACACCCGCATGCGCAGCCACATCAAGTGACGTCCCATCAGTATTCTAAAATTCCAATGTCCACCTTTCCGATGTCTCACCAAACACATATGCAGCAGCAGCAAAATCAAATTGGCGACCTAACTTCTAAAGTCGATCAACTCTCTACACTTCTGATAACCCTAGTCAATCTTTTCATCCAAATCGCTCCCCAATGTGCATCTAACCCTCAGATAGCCAGCTTTCTCCCGCAGGGTACGCATGGTATCAACTATAGTCGCAATGACTAATATAGGGTTGCGCATTCTCTAAAGCTATTGAGATAGAGCTGTTCATCCAGAGGCACCAGATGAACATACTTCTATTGTGCGAAACTCATTTCTCAGTGACTCACTTACTTGCTCCCACATGCAAGTTCTTTCAACTGGCGGTCCCACTTTCTTCCCCTCCAACCACAATTTCTCTCCATCAGCACTAGATTTTGCCATATACTCTGGAATTCGGTTAAATAACCTCGCTATAACCGGATTGCTGGAACTTTCCTCTGATCATATCCCTCTGGTAATAGAGTTTCGAGCGGCAGCTTGACCTCGTGAGGCGCAAGTTAGCGATGCGCTGGAGATGGATGGGATCACGCAGCCCCTTTGATGAGGCAGACTGCCGGAGAGTTGCTAAGAAAACTCCTCTTTGATATAAAGGCTGAATATTTAGAGGAAAAATATTGCAATATCGACCCAACGCAGGACCGAGGCTTCTCTCTTTGGAAATGCACTCGACATGTCAAGAGGCAGCCCCTTCAGAGATTCGTAATCCAGAGGGACGATGGATCTTGGGCTCGGTCTGATCAGGAGATAGTTCAATAGTTTGCTAGCAACTTGGAGGGACGATTCACCCCCTTTGGCTTTGACGATGTTGACGTCAAAGCAGTCAAGGCAATTCCGGATGTGGGAGTAATGTTTCTGCTAATGCTATTTAACGTCATGACTCGATTACAATACTTCCCTTCCTCATTGAAGTGTGCTGTAATAGTGATGGTTCCGTAGAAAGGCAAGGATCCTACGAAGCCCGACTCCTACCGATCAATTACTCTGCTACCAACCTTCTCCAAAATGTTTGAAAGAATATTTCTTTGTAGAATGTTGGGAGTCAGCTCGGTTGAAGATGCTTTACCAGACCACCAGTTCGGCTTTCGTAGAGGACACTCTGCGCCTCAGCAGGTTTATAGAATCTCTATCCACATTTTAAAAGCTTTCGAGAACCGCCAATACTGCTCTGCCGTTTTTCTTGATATTCGGAAGGCGTTCGATCGCCTATGGCATCAGCTAAGGTCCAGCAGTTTCTGAATGGCATTGGTCGATGGGCAAACCGCTAAAACACAGCCGTAAATGGCTGAAAAAGCCAACACCGTACGTTTTCCCTGAGACCCGAGAAAGTTGCTCGAGTGCGACTCCAACGATCTAGAATCCCGCATCTGGACTCTTCTCGCCGCTTGACCTGGAAGGCCCATGTGACTCGGGCAGCAGCTACTGTTACAGCTAAGGCGCCGGCTTTCCTGACAGTCGGATCAACGCTCCGGAGCCGACACAGTAATCAACCCCCTGGCCAAGAACTGTCAACCCACGGAAACGTGGAACAAGGTACGTACGCATCCCCTTCTTTTCCTTATTTTTCCCCCTTGTTTTTTCTCATACTGAGCAGACAACACCGGCCTGTCTGCTCAGAACTCTCATCCTTCGCGCCGGTGACGTCGAGTCTAGCCCAGGTCCTAGGACGTGTTGCATAACAAGCAGAGGCTATTCTTTCGACTGCGCCTTGCCAAACCCCGGGACTACTGTAGGCTATTCCATGGGCCCCTGCTGCTCAAATCAAGCAGCCACAACAGTGCTAGCAGCCAATGCACCACAGTCTTTGCCCCCACCCTCGCCACAGCAAAGTACTAGCGCACCAGCTCCGCCACCAACAACACTGGTGGCGTCACTGCCTCACACAAGGCTAAGAGCTGCGCGTAACGTACAGCGACGGCCGACGACACCTGGGCAATTGCAGACTCCACCGCCCACCTCAAAATCATCAAACACATCCACAACCACCACGCCCATAGCCAACCACATTATCGTCGAAAGTTTCCAGATACTCCACTGTAACTGCAACGGGCTGAAAGCTTAAATCACCGAGCTCACTGACTATATGACCCGCAAGAAGATACGGATATCAGCGGTCCAAGAAACAAAGCTCACCCCCAGGGCTCATATAGTCTCAGCAGGAGAATACAACATTGTAAGACAGGACAGACAGCGAAACGCGGGTGGTGGACTGGCGTTCATCATCCACCAATCTGTAAATTACAGACTCCTGCAGATGGACCTAGCCCCCGATGGACACATGGAAGTGCAAGGAATTGCCATCCTAGCCGGCGGTGTGTCTATTGATCTTCTTAATGTTTATATTCCTCCTGTTGCAGCATGTTCCCCCGGATATCAACCCAACCTGACTCAACTGCTTACGGGTAAAACCGCATCTCTATGGGTGACCTAAACGCTCATCATGAAAGCTGGTTCTCTCTACTTCGTAACGATCCTAGAGGAATCAGCATTACAGAGCAGGTTGAGAACACCTCCTTTGAAAGTGTGAATCAAGATCAGCCTACCCGAATCAGGTCTAACTACAGCAGCTCGCCTGACATCACCATGGTCAGCTCAAACCTACTGGCCATCTCTGAGTGGTGCGTGGACGTTGCCCTAAACTCTGACCATCACCCTCACCCTTCACGGTGATGCGCAATTCGTGTCCTCTGAGAGGAAACTAAACACGAATTTCTCTAAGACAGATTGGACCGCTTTCACACCGCTCATCGAAGAGCTTTTTAAGCAAACCCAGCCCGCCACTGATGTCACCTCAGGAGAAGTTATTTTCCGAAAAATCCATACCGGTGCGGGGAAGCGACACATCCCCGCTGGAAGAATTCCGAGAATTCGCCCTGGCTTCCCAACAGAAGCTGCGGAAAAGGCTCGCTTCCGAGATGCATTAAGAGCCGAAAATCTAGCAGATCCCCGCATCGAGCAAGCGAACGCTGACATCGCCAGAATGGTAAACCAACACAGGAGAGAGAAATGGCTTGCACACCTGGACGAGTGTGAGATGGGCACAGTCAAGCTTTGGAAAACCATCAGGAACCACACATCCCTAAACTCAACGCTGAGAACTATGACACCGATTTCAACAGGCAATACGTGGAGCATCCAAAGGACGTGAGCAAACCACACAGAGCCGTTCTCCGCCAGATCCGCAAACGTTCTGCGCCAGATCCGCAAACTAAAGATGGCAAATGCCATCAAACTTGCCAAAACCTCTAAGGCTGTGGGACCTGATTGGATCGCCACAATCATGCTTAAGAAGCTCGGTCAGAAAGGCGTGGCTTCACCAGCTGATTAAGGTGAAAGTGTAGTCAACGAAAACAATTTGGAAATGAAACGTTCGAATTGCAAATCGTTCGAATACCAGAACAGCTAAAACCAAATCGATCGATTTTGTTTTCATTTGAAATCGAAGAAATATGTGAAAACCGGAACAGGCCTGTTTATAATATATTCACCTGATTTTCATCAAAATCGTACAAATTGGGCTAAAGCCGATAGTAATAATAACTAGATAGCTTAAAGATGGAACCATTTGAAACAAAAAGAATTGTTCACTAGAACAATCTTTTCGACCGACCGTTTGGCAGCCTTTGGCAGCCATATTCATGGTGGGTCAAAAGTCACCATAGGGATTTAAAATTTAATAACTTTTTTGGTCATATATTTAAAATTGATATATTTTAAAGAAAAGTGTATTATAATTTTGCCCAGAAGTTTGGAACGCATAGAAGGAATAATCTCCGACCACATAAAGTATATATATTCTTGTTCAGCATTACTAGATGAATCGATTAAGCATTGTCCGTCCATTGTCTGTTTCTACGTAAACTAGTCCCTCAGATTTGAAGCTATCGAGCTGAAATTTTGCACAGAGATATATTTTAGCTGCACACTGCTAATACGTCGGGACCGGGACCGATTTAGCCATGTACGTCTGTCCGTCCGTCTGTTTCTATGATACCTCTTCCGTCCGATTCAAAGCTATCTTCACCAAACTTTGCACGAAGTCTTTTATCGTAGTTCAAATTTGCTTCACATTTGTCGGAACCGGCCGGATCGGATGACTATAGCATATAGCTGTCATAGGAACGACCGGTCGAAATACTAGTTTTAGTGAGAAAAACTTTTTTGCTTTCAATGGAAACGCCTCCAAACTTTGTATATTATAGTTTGCAATGCTTTCCAATGATTCCCCCAAGTTAAGTAGAAAAGTAGTCTGAAAAGTAGTCTTAGTTAGTCATTTTATTATTTGGTATTCTCTTAAACAATTCTACAAAGTTTTGTCAAAATCAGAGGACTACAGCATATAGCTGACATAGGAACGATCGGTCGAAAAACTAGTTTTTGTTAGAAAAACTTGTTTGTTTTCAATGGAAACGTTCTTAACAGTAGCATATACTTATTTTATATACTTTTACATGTCTTCAAAGTTTTGTCAAAATCGGATGACTATAGCTTAAGTACGAATGATCGGTCAAAAAAAAAAGTTCCAAATGATTCTATTCCATGATGATTCTATTAAGTTTGGACGAAATCGGATATGTATATAGTACTAGCTGAGTACCCGGCCTTCTTATGATTCTGAAGAGAACGATTATATTCAATCTAGTGCAGGCTAAAAGTCTGTATAAACATTTTGGACCGTTCGATCTTTTCCTCTATATACACGTCTTCATGATAATCTAAAATCATGCATATTTTGAAAATTTCGTGACTTTTTTGTCCGTTTGGTTAATACCTCCTATTTACCCGTCTACAATTGCCGTCTATCAAATCTTCACAATAATCCAGGCTCAAATCAAACATTTTCAAATTTCACAATATTTTTGGACCGTGTAATCTACAGCTTCCATTTACCAACGCCGGCATTGTAATATAAGCACAAAGCGCTTTCATAAGGTTGTTTTGCAAATTTCGCGATTTTCGGACCTTAGAAACATTCGCGGCCAAGCGTCTAACCATTGACCAAAATTTCATAGCAGTCGGATGAACGGTATAGTTTTTGAATTTTCGCGGTTTTTGGACTATTTCCCGCACATTTTTTAAAATGAGACTCCTTCGCGCGCAAGCGTCCAAACATTCCCCAAAGTATTATATTAATCGAACATTTTGCAAATTTCACGGTTTCTTCTGCTTGGAAACCTTCACGGGTAAGCTTCGATCAATTTCGCGGTTTTTGGACCGTTTTCAACTAAGAACTTTTCAACTTAAAAACCTTAGAAACTTAGAAACAAACAATCATACAAACATACAAACATACAAACATACAAACATACAAACATACAAACATACAAACATACAAACATACAAACATACAAACATACAAACATACAAACATACAAACATACAAACATACAAACATACAAACATACAAACATACAAACATACAAACATACAAACATACAAACATACAAACATACAAACATACAAACATACAAACATACAAACATACAAACACAAACATACAAACATACAAACATACAAACATACAAACATACAAACATACAAACATACAAACATACAAACATACAAACATACAAAACAAACATACAAACATACAAACATACAAACATACAAACATACAAACATACAAACATACAAACATACAAACATACAAACATACAAACATACAAACATACAAACATACAAACATACAAACATACAAACATACAAACATACAAACATACAAACATACAAACATACAAACATACAAACATACAAACATACAAACATACAAACATACAAACATAAAACATACAAACATACAAACATACAAACATACAAACATACAAACATACAAACATACAAACATACAAACATACAAACATACAAACATACAAACATACAAACATACAAACATACAAACATACAAACATACAAACATACAAACATACAAACATACAAACATACAAACATACAAACATACAAACATACAAACATACAAACATACAAACATACAAACATACAAACATACAAACATACAAACATACAAACATACAAACAAACATACAAACATACACAAACATACAAACATACAAACATACAAACATACAAACATACAAACATACAAACATACAAACATACAAACATACAAACATACAAACATACAAACATACAAACATACAAACATACAAACATACAAACATACAAACATACAAACATACAAACATACAAACATACAAACATACAAACATACAAACATACAAACATACAAACATACAAACATACAAACAACATACAACATACAAACATACAAACATACAAGCATACAAACATACAACTACATACAAACCATACAAACATACAAACAAACAAACATACAAACAAAACATACATACAAACTTACAAACTTACAAACTTACAAACATACAAACATACAAACATACAAACATGCATTCACTTTTATATATATAAGCGAGGTGTGTTCGAAAAGTATCGCGAATTTTGTGTTTTTTCAAAAATTATTTATTTATTCATGAATATCTATTTTGTCCCCTTCAAAGTAATCCCCATGAGATATTATACACTTGTGCCAACGGTTTTTCCAATCTTCGAAGCACTTCAAAAATCATTTTTTTTTATCTTGTTCAGCTCCTCCTTCGATGCCGTCTTTATCTCGTCAAGCGTAGCGTAACGTCGTCCTTTCATGGGCCTCTTCAGTTTAGGGAACAAAAAAAAGTCACAGGGGGCCAGATCTGGGGAATACGGTGGCTGCGGCATCATTAGTGTGTTGTTTTTGGCCAAAAAGTCGCGCACAAGCAACGATGTGTGAGCAGGGGCGTAATCGTGGTGCAAAAGCCAATTTTTGTTCTTCCACAAATCCGGGCGTTTCTGGCGGATTGCTTCGCGCAAATCGCGCATAACTTGCAGGTAATATTCCTTATTGACCGTTCTTCCCTGTGGCAAGAACTCATGATGCACCACGCCCCTGCAATCGAAGAAAACTGTCAGCAAAACTTTCACATTCGACCGAACTTGGCGCGCTTTTTTCGGTCTTGGTTCGTGCGGCAGCTTCCATTGAGATGATTGAGCTTTGGTTTCCATGTCATAACCATAAACCCACGATTCGTCACCAGTTATGACCCTCTGGAGCAAATTTGGGTCGTCGCGGACAGAGTTTAACATCTCATTAGCAATGTTCATGCGATGCTGTTTTTGGTCGCAATTGAGCAATTGAGCAATTTTGGTACGAATTTCGCGCCGACCCGTCTCATGCCCAAATCTTTGATAAAAATCGAATGGCACGAGCCAATCGATATGTTTAGGTCCTCAGCAACTTCTCTAACGGTGATTCGACGATTGGCCAAAACCATTTTCTCCACTTCATTGATTTTTTCGTCTGTTGTTGAAGTGCTCGGGCGTCCGGCACGCTCTTCGTCGTTCACATCTTCTCAGCCTTCTGAGAACATTTTGTACCACCGATAAACGTTGCTTCGGTCCAAGGTAGCTTCTCCGTATGCCACAGTCAACATTCGGAATGCATCCGCGCACTTAATTTCGTTTTTCACACAAAATTTGATACAGGTTCTTTGATCCATTTTTTTGAATATGTAAAAATCGAAGACGATCCAAAACACGTGCAAGCAAAGCATCTGTCAACAATGAAGTGAACATTCAAAATGGCCGAGCTTGTCCGCATAAGTGAGAGACATGAGTACCAACATAACGTCACAAAAAAATCGAAATTCGAATATACGTAACCCGCGAAAATTCAAAATTCGCGATACTTTTTGAACACACCTTAAAATTGGCATGTATGTAAAGTGTTTAGTTTATTTAATAATGATTAGGGTCTGTGAACAATGATTTAGAATTATAATTAGAACGGAATACAACTCGTTTAACAATGATGTTTGTGTTTCACGACGACTTAATTGCGACTTGCTCTTACGGCTGCTGCTGACGACTCTCTTCTGCTTCCTTCTTGCTCTGCTTCTTGACGCCTGCTGCCCAGTGTTGGACAACGTTCACTGCTACTGGTGTAACTAGGGATGGGCGACTAGTTAGAGTCGGCCCACCTTACATTCGGCCCTCCTGATCCGAATCATCTGACCCAGATGATAACAGGTCATCGTTTTCCACGACGTAACGCCATAACTTCATGTTGTCACAGCTAGTTGCTGTTACGTTGGGCCCTTCGACATTTGCTGCTTTTTTAACGTCGTAGCGCCCATTTCGTTTAATCTTGGTAACTTCATAGGGCCCAAGATATTCACTTGCAAGCTTGCGACCTGCCACAAACTGAGTCCTCTTTATGGCCACAAGGTCGCCCACGTTGTATATGTGCTCGCTTCGACGCTTCTTATCAAAATTTCGTTTGTAGGCTATCTGCGCCTGCTCAATATGTGCCCGTGCTTCCTTGCGTAACTCTTGGCGCTCCAACTGAAACTGTGTGGTTAACTCGTCCTCTAACAGCTCGAGCAAGTTATTATTCGCTTTATTGTGCATTTTGGTTCCGAAAATAACTTCAAACGGCGAAAACTTAGTTGAAGAATGCACATGAAAATTAATGGCTTTTTGGACGTCAGGGACATATTTAAACCATTTTGTTGGATCATCGGCAGACAGCTTCGCAATGACCGATAAAAGCGAACGATTGATTCTTTCGACTTGACCATTCCCTCTTGGAACTCCAGTGGTTGACCAAACGTGCTCGACCCCGTTGCTGCTTAGAAAATCACAAAACGTATTTGCAGTAAATGCAGAACCTCTATCGCTTATTATACGTCTGGGGAATCCAAATATAGTTGACCACTCTGTCAGCTTTTTCATTACCTCGTCTTGTCCAGTCGTCTTTGTTGGATATATCCAGGTAAACTTTGAAAAGCCGTCGACGACCACCAGAAGGTATTTGTATTGTTTCGAGGTGGTATCCATTGGACCGAGATGATCGATGTGCAATGTGTGTAGCGGTACATCTCCCTTGGGAATGTAATTTAGGAGCCCCTCTGCTTTGCCCAGCTTTTTGTTGTGAATTATGCATTTGATGCAATTGGCGATTAGTTTGGATACTTTGCTCTCCAGATGAGGAATCCAATATTGTTGTTGAATTGTGTGCATCGTTTTACGGAATGCGAAGTGGCCCACGCCATGTGCCTCCTGAATTACGTCTTTCTCCATTAACTTCGGAACAACATATAGCTCATTGCCTTCCACAACTTTAAAGACAATACCACCTTTTAATTTGAAGTCCTCGTACAGCTGTGTCTTGAGTATTTAGGCTATGGCTCTAATATGCTCATCTTTCTGTTGAGCTCTCTTCAGGTTTGCTGACAGTTCAGTTGTTATAAGCAAACAATTCTCAGGATATCGGCTTAGATAGTCCACATGCTTCATCTTCTCACAGGCCCTGTGCTCAATTTTGTAATCAAAGTCCTGCAAATACAAAATCCATTGAGCAACTTCTCGGGGAATATCCTGCTTGCTCGTTGTCTGCTTAAAGGCGATGCAATCCGTCACTAACTTAAATGGAACTCCCAATAAGTAGTGGCGAAACTTCTGTAGGGCTAAATATGCAGCTTTAACTTCAAGGATATAACTGTGTCTCTTTGAATCTGCTTCTGATGCTTTTTTACTCCAAAAATATACAGGGTGTAGTTCACCGTCGAATACTTGAAACAAAACAGCACCGTAACCTTCCTTTGACGCATCAGCGTGAAGTTCTATTGCTGCTTCTCTTGAATATAAACGCAACACAGGTTCGCTTGTTAAACACTGCTTCAACCGTTGTACTGCTTGTGTTTCCAGGGCACCCATTCTGAACTCGACGTCTTTCTTTAGCAGGTTAGTTAATGGACGTGCTATTTGCGCGTATCCTGGTATAAATTTCCTAAAGAAACCTGTGAGGCCCAAAAATGCTTGCACTGCTTTAATGTTTTTTTTCTGTTCCTGGCCATATTTTACCATCTTCTATGATATGACCAAGAAAATGTATGCGGGTCTGCAAAAAGCGCTTTTTTTCCAGTTAATTTTTAATTCATACTGCGCCGCCATTTTAAGAACCAGCTTAGTTTTTTTAATACACTCATCAACTGTGTTGGCAAAAATAATAATATCATCCATATACAGCTGCATGATATCGTCATTAATGAGATCTTGGAAAATGTGATTTACAAAGCGGATGAACGCTGCTGGAGAATTTCGGAATCCAAATGGCGCTTTATTGAACTCAAACTGCCCTTCTTTGGTTACGAAAGATGTATAAGCACGGCTTCCTTCTTCCACTGGAACATGAAAGAATCCGTTTTCGAGATCCATTACAGTGTAAATCTTGGCACATTGCAGCTTCTCTAAAATATCCTCCATAACTGGTACAGGAAAACAATCTGCTAGAACCATTAAGTTAAGCTGCCGGTAGTCTACACATACTCTTAGTGTGCCATCTTTCTTTTTACTACCACAACTCTGCTGGCTATATTGGATGAAGACTTGCGTATAATGCCTTGCTCAAGCCATTTGTCGACTTGATCCTTTACAGCCCTTGCTTCTGCCACAGAGAGACGGCTAGGGGACTGACGAAATGGTTTGACTACCCCATCGGGCACAATCTTCAATTCTATTGGGCAGTGCATCTTCTCGGCAACAGTGGACTGGTAGCTTTCTTTTATCAGATCCTCAACAATTTGCTCGTACTTATGGGGAACAGTTATATCATTTTCAATTTTGAAAACGTTGTACATACCACACATATCCTTTTCAATGTCTGTTTGTTGTGAAACGAGGCTTGAGAACATAAATCCTTTAGGGTCAGCACAAAGTCTAAACTTTTGAGTAAAATCATACCCCAATAAGGCATCGCATTCGATTTTACTGTCATCTACAACCAAAAGTTTATGGGTAGTAGACAACTGATCAACAATAACTTTAGCGTAGAAGAATCCTGTCGGCTTTGTCTTTGCATTACCCAGACCACACAAAGTTGACACGCTCTCGTGAATTTCAATGTTTTCAATTTTTTTGGCCACACTTTTTTTTATGATTGTAACATCTGATCCGGTGTCTACTAAACAGTCAATACTCAATCCGTTCACTGAAATTGTTTTTATACGAGCTTGATTGGCAATCACGCGCACGTTTTCGGCTATGTTTTTGCACTCACGCGATATGTGTCCGTTCTGATTACACTTGAAACATTTTGTGGCTTCTGTGCATTCTTTTCTCTTATGATCAGCTGAACCGCAATTGAAACAAAACTCCTTTTTATTAAATTTGACCACTTCTGTTGACTGATGCTTGGGACTGCCACTAATTTTGCTTTGACCACGGATTTTCTGTTCTTCCGCGAAGACTTGTTCGTATACGTCGTACTCTTGTTTCAATTCTTTAAATGTCTTGCACTTATACAATGAGAACTTGTATTCGCTTTTTATTTGAAGCCCGTTCACAATATAGCGCAATACAGCTGTTTCTTCGACATTACCGACGACCGCAATTTTCCGCATATTCAGCATATATTCGTGAAAAGACTCCGACTTCTTTTTTTGCCTTTCACTCAACTGCTTTTGAATGTCTGCACTATTCACTTCACGCTCAAATTCATCGAACAACAAAAGTTTCATTTCCGAATAGTCACTAACACTTGCAGACTCTAGGCACAATCGGGCTGCTCCAATCATTTTTCCCCGAGCTTGTACATATTTTTGTTCATCTGATAGTCTATACGCGTCGGCATTTTTCTCAAAGACTTCGAACCATTTCTGCACTGCACACTGGGCCCAATTGCCGATTTTTTGGCATAAAGTCTAATATTGATGATGCAGAGCTGCAACTTGGTTTAAATGATAGTTATAGAATGCATAATACCTGGAAAAAAATTTGGATGATTCTGGACACGCCTACTCTTACCGCCCATATAAGAATGCATTACGTATACGTACCGTAAAGTTGATTATTTGATTATCCGGTTACACATAAGTTAAAATAAAAGGTAAAATGTTTTTAATATAAGTGAACATATTTATTAAGGTTTGAAGCTTCAGGTTTTTCAAAACGACATTGCGAATGCAAACTAAATATTAAAAATAGTTCTTAACAAAAAAAAAAAAAAATTATTTATCTTCTACTTCTACAATATCTGACTGACTGGAGTGTCAGATTTAGCCAAAGAACCGTCTCTGAATCATCTATTAGCTTAATGGGAGTGATTATTGTCACAAACAAAGACTGGTCTAGGGAATCCGGCTCGTTTACTTCAAATCTTTGCTTATACATGCTCTGACCCGTTTTGCCGTTGAATCCGTAGCTAACAATCAACTTGGCGCTCCTAATATCAAGATTTTTAAAAATCTCATCCAGCATAAGTACAATCCGGCTAGTAGGATGGTTTAACAGGCTTTGCAATGAAACTTCAGCCAATGTTTCAGTTGCAGTAATTCCTGCAAGTCTTAACTGTAATTTAGCTTCCTGAATTCTTTTGTAGCTTGGATATACGTCCGAATTTTGCTTAATGTTAAGATTTCGCATTGAATTATATTGTGCTTTGCCCAAAGAATTTTCCTGCATAAATTCTAGTGCTCCTCTAGGAGACAGAGGTATGGGTTCAGATCCATTTGAAGTAAGCATTGCTTTCTTTAGGACATATGCTGTATCACATTCATTTGTGTTTTTGGCGGAGACCGCGGCTGCATGCATAAAAAAGCCTGGTGCAATTTCCATTTTTGCCCGCTAGGTCGGAAGTCAACTTTCTTTTTAAGCGTTGTCCTGCCTCATTATATGACAGCTTTGGACGACCCATTTCTTTAAGGCTGTGCGTCTCCTCCTGTCTTTCCAAAAAAATTGTCATACTTAATGATAGCCAATTAGAATGTCTCTTCTTAAATGTTCAGATATAACGGCTACATTTTTTCAGATTCATATATACATATTTTTCAATGCAGCTTATTTTTTGGTTTATTTCATTCATTTTTTCATTGCTCAGCTTGCAGTCGCTTAGTTGCTCAAAAACCCAACTTTTAATAGCGTTACAATCTCGATCGTTATTTATCCATATCTCGAGCAGCGTTGCATGAGAGAACTCAAGCTTACCTACAAGTTGAGAATACCGCAAGGGCCGCAAATGGCCGCAAAAAACATTAATAACATAATGTAATATACATATTGAAGTTTATTTTAACATACATTATAATTGATTCCGGTTAATTCCAAAAAAGTTCTACTCTATAGAAGACGAGCACTTTGGTTAAGTTTTCTCTGTATATGGACAACACAAAATAACACACATTAATACACACATATTAAACATTATCACAAAATGCTTAAATTTATACATTCTACATACCCTGGCCTTCAATATCCATAACTTGCAATAATTTATTGTGCAAAGTTATACGACGTGCAAGTCCGCAAAGTTAACAAAAACTTGACGGCAATTTTTTCGCAACAATCACTTAACTCAACAGCTGACTTCGATAGTCGATAACAATTTCAGGGTTGCCAAACAATCGAAAATATTATTTGATTCTTTGTATATAGACTATGTAGTTTAAAGGTGTATTATCCAAAATGAGTTTTGTTTGCATGAAATTTTCGACTTTATCCCAAAAAATCGGCCATTGGGCCCAGTGTGCACTGGCACTGAACTTCCATCAAAGTCATTCAAAATCTTTTCAAAATTGTCTATTGAAATTTTTGACTCCGTGGATCGCTTTTCATCCAACTCGGCTTTTAGTACAAACAACTTTATTAGTTGATCCAACTTTCCACTCAAGCCAGCACCTCCGTCGTGCTCTTGATCACTCCACTTATCAACAGGCATATTTATTTCACTTTCACGCTTCTGATTAACCGGCCTTATTTCAATTTGCTTCTGTCCAATTTCAATATTTTCGTCACTTTCCAGCTCTTCAATTTCAAAATTTCCTTCAATTTCTCCTCCAGAATGTTCTTTACTTTTCTGTTTTTGATCGTCTCTGTTCTTTTTCGTACTATTTTTCCGTTGTCGCCTTGTAAGTCGTTTCGGCGTTTCGTATTCTTCTTCTTCTTTTTTCTTAGCATTTGGCGTACGTGACGACATCACTGCTTCTGCCTTTTACGACGCAAAAAAAAAATTCTCCAACAATAACAAAGTCCAACTTGCAGCTGCGACTACAAAAACAACCGACTACCGAAAATGTTTGTATGTACACACACGATGACTTCTGCCGTTACGATCAACACATACATACACACGCCTTCCATGAACTGCTTTTTTTCAAGAAATCTGCACATGCGTTTTTAATTTGGCCAACTTTCAACTTTCCGACTTTCACAACTTTAAAGACGACTTTTTCTGCTTATACCGTATTCAAAAACTGTCCAACATGCGATTTTCCACAACTTTAACACAACTGTACTGTTTTTTATTGAAATTTTCACTGCTAGTTTGTATGCTCTCTGCTTATGTTCTTGTTTTTTGCTCACGACCGGCTGAGCCCCCAAATGTAAAGTGTTTAGTTTATTTAATAATGATTAGGGTCTGTGAACAATGATTTAGAATTATAATTAGAACGGAATACAACTCGTTTAACAATGATGTTTGTGTTTCACGACGACTTAATTGCGACTTGCTCTTACGGCTGCTGCTGACGACTCTCTTCTGCTTCCTTCTTGCTCTGCTTCTTGACGCCTGCTGCCCAGTGTTGGACAACGTTCACTGCTACTGGTGTAACTAGGGATGGGCGACTAGTTAGAGTCGGCCCACCTTACATGTATTTATTTTATATGCTTTCACTGTGCTGCAGCAAGGGTATACAAAGTTCGGCCGAGCCGAAGTTTACTTTCCTCAATTTTTTATTATGTATGGTAAACAAAGATTAGTCAAACTGTTTAGTAAATTAATGAAGAATTTAAGGTGAGTAGTGAGAACGTTCGAATTTTCCTTCAAGAAATTTACTAGGTATTCCTTTTTCGCGTGAAGGAGGCCCAAAAGAATACGCTTCGACTGCAGAAAGCTCACCACCCACAATAGCCGAGCCAGCTCTGGTGACAATTTTCAAAATACTTTTGTGTATTGCTTTGTTTCTGAGCTCCAAACAACAAAATCGGGCGAGGAAAAATTTCTTTAAGTAATTTGTATACTCTGTACCGAGGTACACAAAAAATTAAAAAAATTTACTTTACCAGAGGTACACAGAGTATATTTAGTCCGTGCAAAAGTATGTAACAGGCTGAAGGAAGAATCTCCGACCCTGTAAAGTATATATATTCTTGATCAGCATCAACAGCCGAGTCGATCTAGCCATGTCCGTCTGTCCGTCCGTCTGTCCGTATGAACAAACAGAACTCAGAGATGGTAAGAGATAGAGGTTTGACATAGAGCTGGAGAAACATCGATGTTTGGCGACATCGATGTTTTCGATGTTTTTGGAAGTAAAACATCGATATAACACCGATGTTTTTCAAATTTTGAAAGTCTGACAATGTACCTTCCCAAAGCACTTTCTTGCTTGAGATTAAATAGAAATAAATTATGAACGTACATTTCTTAATAAAAAAAATAAATTTTTTTAAAATATATTGAACATATTATAGCACAAATGTCCCTTCTAAGGCTCTGGATCAATTATTTCCTATTTTTATTATTACTAGGCTCTCCCTGTGGTCGAAATTCGACCATCGAACAAATTAACACTTAACATTAAACGATGTACACTCTTAAGTCTAAAATAATATGTCAAAAAAAATCTAATATTTGCATAGTTTTTTGTCCAAAAATAATTGTATCTGAATCGGTTTGAAACCCTGGAAAACCTAATTAACAAATATTCCAATTTTGAACAGTCAGCCAACATTTTGTTAAATAACTTGGCATAGTTTGGTCTTTTTTATACTTCCCAGAAAGCTATAAACATCCTTTCGTTCTTTCCTTGATCTTTTGTTAAAGTGTAAGTCTTATAGCAATTTTTAATGCATTTCTTTATTTTTGAAGCCGACAGCCTGGGAAATGTGGCTTGAGGATGGCTCCAAAGGAAGTGTGGAAAGACAAAATATATACATATTTTTGAAGAGATTTTGTAGCGCAGTGATAGTGGCTGACCCTACTACAGGCGTTAAATCCATAGAATACCGATTCGATCTCTAGATCACTGCACAATCTCCAATTGTGCTCGGTGTATTTAAATTTGAATAGTGAATTTGCCATCGAATTGAATGTTTCCTAATAAAGTACCATTCTTGCCATCTTATTAAATTTCCCGAACAATACTGACTATTTTCGCACTAATTTTTTTTGTCAATTGAATTTAATGCCATCTGCATGTCACCGTATGTATCTTTGATTCGCTATAAAACAATAAATAATTGGAATACAATTTTTGGTCTTAATAATACTCAATCCAACATTACTATGCTAGAAAGAAAGACGAACATATCAATAGGATTAACAATATAACAAATTTTTTAAGAATATTAGTTATTGTTTACGCTCCAAAATACAATTTTTTAGCAGCACTTGCCTCGCAAAAAAATTTCTTGTCAATTGGATTTCAGTCGGACCAGCAACTGTAAATCTGCTTAAAACAAAAACAACATACGCGTAGAAGCTTTTTTCCCGTTGATCGTCTATTCACAGGGAGAGCGCACTGAGAGCCACTCTCTCTGTTTACAAAGCTCAAAATACAACTGAGCAAAACACACAGTGAGTGGTGGCCTGTTGCTGTTGTTGTTTGAAACAAAAACTATGCGTTGGTCTGCTCACCTATCTGTGTAAAGTGTGTCTGTGTTAGTACAACTTTTAATTCGATCTAAAATAATAAATAATTGCAATTAATTTTTTTTTTTTGCTATGGCAGGCTCTAAAAACTCATACGAACATATAGTATAAATTTTGGGTTGATTGAATTTGTTTTACTATGCTAAAAAGGGTGCCGTACATTCGTATGAAAGCTTTTTTAGCGTATTAATATATATATTGAAATATTTATTCACCAACATTAAACGCTCCAAAATCTTCGGCTTTAAGGCGCAGCGTCTATCAGATAGGGTCTACCCAGCTTTTCTGAATTTCCTTTCAGACGCAGCTGGAATACAAAATAAACAAAAAATATTAGTAGTATATATCCCAATTACTATATTTATTAAATCACAAACAATACCTTCCAGACGACATTTTTTCAAGAATTGCCTTAAAAATAATAATTGAAGGAAGCATCTCCGATCACATAAAGTATATATGTATGTCGTAGATTCCAGAAATTGTTGCTTTTAATTTTAAATGTTAACTCTGACAAATGTTAATAAAGACTGTTATTTAACAGAGTCGCTATATTCTACCAGGGTTACCACTGGGAGCAAGGTGTCAGACAAGGATTGCCTGTGCCGAGCATGGCCCGAGAGTGTTGGTTAGTATTTAGTGTTGAAAGTGTACACTGACAGGTATGAAAGTCAGTGACAAGCATGGAAGAAGCAGAGCACCAATAAGGTGACAGACGACAAGTTTTCCGGTTGATTCATTCTGGTTGTGTAAGTCAGAGAGTGCTGACGTGTAATCGTAAAAGAAAACTAAGTATTCAAAGACATTTCTCGGGACTTGCTGTGCTACCAGTGGTCTGCAACGCATGCTGATAACGACGAACATTAAATGTCAAGACGAGATGCCAAGACGAGATGCAATCCAACGAAGGTTCCAAGTCTAGCAACCCATTGGAACCAGACCGAAGAGATTTAAAGCGTCGTACAGCGTTTAATGTCACCATTGTGGAAACCTTCGACATAAGATGGCCGAATGTCGCAAACGAAAATTCGAAGAGAAGTCCCTAACAAACAGTAATTCGTCACACAGCAATATGTCGAACAACAAGTCATCCGCAAAGGACGTTCTGGCAATGCTTTAAATGTGGCGAGGCTGGACATTGCTTCATCATCACAAAAGAACCCCCAACTGGCGGCGGTGGGATCAAATGAGAAGAGAGTGAACATCTGTACTGCTGTTGAAAAATAAGTAACGCTGCGACAATTTGGTGAGCCCGTTCCTTTTGTTTTGATTCTGGAGCTGAATGCACGCTGATCAAAGAGAGTTGTGCAGAAAAATTTGCTGGGAAAAGAATCAATGAAGGGAGTTCTGAGGGGCATTGGGGATAATCCTGTATATTCCACCATGCAATTTTAGCTACTGTCAAAATTGATCAAATACCCGATAGAATTGTTATTATTTCATGTTATTATTGACAAGTTTTTTATATATTTGATGTAATGATAGGCACCGACATTTTGGGAATGGGATTTGAGTTTTATTGAGATTACTGACGTCGAGAAAATGTACAAACTAAAACAGTCATCGTATATTAAAAGAGACAGATATGAGTTATATCGAGTATTTGAATAAACGATGATAATTTTGGCACATAGATAAACTCTGCTTTGATAGAAATGTTGCAAAACTTTGCCGAAAAGTTTATTGTATCCCTCAAAGCCGAGTAACAACAGGCGAACTTGAAATCCGTCTCTAGGATTCAAATAAAACCGTTCAAAGGCGTCCGTATAGGCCAAGCGTAGATGAGAAAGAACTAGTAAGGAAGTAAAATATCTGAATTATTAAAATCAGCCTGTAATACGTCCGAGTTGCTCCCCATTTGTGTCCAATGCTAATGGTTAAAAGAAAATGGAACCCATCGGCTATGTGTCGATTATCGAACTTAATGCCAATACAGTCGCTGACAGGTATCCGCTGCCTTTAATTGCTGATCAAATCGACAGACTGCGCGAAGGGAAAATATATTTTTCTAGTTTGGACATGGCAAGTGGCTTCACCAAGTACCCATACACCCTGGATCTCATTGAACGCACCGCATTTGTCGCGACCGGTAGCGACACATAATTTTTAGCGATGCCTTTGGATTGCACGTAATCCTGATTTCCAGCGCTCACTATAAGAGCATTAGGTGATTTGGCGTAAACGTTTGCCATGTCACCCATATAGATGACGTATTAATTGTGGCGGCGGACAAAAGAGGAAGCATTTGAAAAGGCTACAGTTTGATCTTGGAAAAACTATCTCAATCGGGGTTCTCCTTCAATGTAACAAAATGCACTTTTCTAAAACCAGCATAGAATACCAAGGATACCTGGTCGAGGCAGGTGAAATCCGACCAAATCCAACAGCAAAAAAATGCAGCAATCAATGCCATTTTTGCATAGGAACTACAGGTATGATAATTTCATGGGTCTACTTTATACTGTGAATATCTTTCGTACTTCAGAGCAGAGTACTGGAATGTATGTTCTAATTAAAATAATTGAGTTTATCTGAAACCAGAAATATGAACATATTCAAAGATAATTCAATAATGATCAATGACCCAGTTCTAAATTATTTTTGACCAGAAAAGTTTATTGAATTGGCACACAGATGCAAGCTTGATAGGATTTTGCACCATAATGTTAATAGAAAATCAACCAAGAGTTATAGAATATTACAGCAAATGTACGATAATGGTAGAATCAGTATCATTCATGAGTCGATATCTTGCAGTAGCAAAATGGTTAAACACTTTCGCCATTATTTACATGTGTCAAATTGTTGGTCTATACAGATTGCCACCCTTTAAAAGCAAGTAATAAAAATTAATCTGACTCCTCGAGTTCATAGATGGGTGTCATTCCTACAATCGTTTGGCCCAGGGCTGAATATTGAAGTGAGAGCAAAATTGATAAGAACTTGATATGAATGGGTTTCACTAGACAACATCAATAGAAACGCCAAAAATAAGACTAAGTTCGACAGGAAACAAAGCAAAAAATTGTAAGACATAAGGTTGGTGATCATGTCCACTCAGGCTGAAGAAAGAAATCAAACAAGTTGGATCCCAAATTTAGGGACCATTCGTAAAAACTGAAATTTTGATGGAGCACAGGTACCAACTAAAATCGTTGACAAGTAAGCGCACATTTAAGTATGCGCACGAATATTTAAGATCTTTACCAAGCAATGAGGAGTCATATGAATTGATAGATGATGTAGAAGACGAATTGAGTGATGATCTGAGATTATTCGGACAAGATATATGGCATCAGCGAGTGCGAATAAGCTCATAGATGAAGGCTATGGCCGCACCAGTAGTACACGCTGTGCACAAGTGCTCGATCATGGCGTGGAGGAAGCGGGTGATATTGTGGCGGGGGTCGAGGTTGAAAGAGAACTCATGGATCCGCTCCATGTTAGCGCTGCTGGGCAGCAAGAGCCTATAGACGTAGGATGACACAAAGAAACGAAAAAAAGATAAAGTAGATTGACCGATAATACTCTTTCATTATGCTCTTGCTTACAACTAAAACTAAAATTAAAGCTGTCTTCTAAAAAGCCTCAACAATAAAAGTTTAGAGTATTGCATGATCACAGCTAATGTTACCATAAGAGTACGTGAAACGTCAGGATAGCCGTGTCGTGGATCATAGTCTTATGATACACGAGGACGTGTGAAACGTAGGACGTGAAGCGTCAGGATAGCCGTGTCGTAGATTCAGAAATTGTTGTTTTTAATTTTAAATGTTAACTCTGACAAATGTTAATAAAGACTGTTATTAACAGAGTCGTTATATTCTACCAGGGTTACCACTGGGAGCAAGGTGTCAGATAAGGATTGCCTGTGCCGAGCATGGGCCTGAGAGTGTTGGTTAGTAACTAGCGTTGAAAGTGGACACTGACAAGTAAGTCAAGTGACAAGCATGGAGAGAAGCAGAGCACCAATAATGTGACAGACGACAAGCCTCTTCCGGTTGTATTCATTCTGGTTGAGTAAGTCAGAGAGTGCTGACGTGTAATCGTAAAAAAAATCAAAAACTAAATATCAAAGACATTTCTCGGGACTTGCTGTGCTACCAGTGTATCTATCGGGCGACCAGACTCAACGCTTCAGTTTTAAAGCTATCCTCACCAAACTTTGCACAGTTCTTGGTACATATACGCTGCACATTTATTTTGAACCGGCCGGATCGGATGACTATAGCAGGCTGTCATGGAACGATCGGTCGAAAACTAGTTCTAGTGAGAAAACTTTATTTTAGAAAACGTACTCCAAAGTGCGTGTTTTACTCTACTATCCATTCCCATGATTTCACTAAGTTTGGTCGAATGGATGACCCTACAGCATGATAGCTGCCATAGGAACGATCGGTCGAATAACTAGTTCTTTTTAAAAACTATTTTGTTTTTAGCTGAAAACGTCATTTTTATTGGCATATTTTATTTTATATACTTTAACATATTTCATAAAGTTTTTTATTAAAATTAAAGATTATAGCATATAGTTGCAGTATGAATGATCGGTCGAAAAAGAAGTACTTGTGGGAAAAACTGTTTTGTTTGGTTTGATCGCTCTCCAAATGTAATGAACAGTATTATAGCGTTCACGATTTCACCAAGTTTGGTCGAAATCAGACATTTATATAGTATGATCCTATAGAAAGTAAGGTCCAAAAAGTGTTCAGTTAGAAAACTAGTTCTTAATGAAGCTGCAGTAGAGCATAAACTCTACGAGCCAGTTAACTCTTCCGCTACTTTTTTGTTAATGACATTTGTTTTGAGTATTCAAACTTGAGTTTTTGCTTTTATGTTGATGACTTTAAAATTTTTGATCTATTAAAAACTTAGATGACAGTTTATAACTAAACGACCTAGATGGTCACGCTCTTGGTGTGCACACAACTACTTCCGCTTAAATTTAAACAAATTGTTTTAATTGTCAGATATGAAAAATGTATCATAACATATGGCTCATTCATTTAAGATCAATTTTAATGAGTCAGATGAGGCTACTGATTTGGAGAAAATTGATAAAATTTTTTTTAATGAGTACTTGAACCTATATTTTTGCCTAAAGTCTATTCCATGTTTGGTTTTGTTCAGTAATGTTCAGTTTGCTAATCACACACAGGTTGAGCCTTTTGATTCGGCATTTGAGTTAAGTTCCAAATTTCATTTATTTGAATCCGTCTGGCGGAATTCACATAAAGAGAAGCCTAAAAGGGTACAAAAATTTTTCAATTTGCTCTTCTCCAGCTCAACTTCTGACCCTTTGCCACCGTATACTTAGGTAGTACTGTTGCATCTATCAACACTATATGACTGAAGAACTATAGGCACGACGTGTCTGAGCGACCTTGTTTTAGATGCTATTGATAGTCCTTTTTCTTAGGCAAGATCCTGCCCCAATGGGAAGCAACTCATGTCGTCAACCCAACAAGGCAACCACTTACCTAACCACAACCAAACAAACTCTCCTGGGAGGTAATGGATGGGCCACTGAACAAATTATTCTATCACGTAAAGTAAAACTATTGTTGGATCAAGCCACCATTGCTGAACTGTTGCAGGAGTATATCTGCTCCTCCAAGGGACAAAGTTCTAAATAATGGCAGCCCTATTACGCCTTCGAACCTGGAACTTTCCGCAGCATTACCGCCACGGCAAACGAGCTAAAGATTCGATAGACAGGCACATTGATGTTATGCTTATCTCTGAGACCTCTACCCTGGATCCGACGCTATGGATTTGAGGAGCATGTTGTCGAGCGGACCATCCTGAGGCCGGCCTAGGGTGGTTCTTGTGTTTAGTGAAGCAGGAGCTAATTCACTACCACCTCCACCCTGTCTCAACAACTACATCCAGCTCGCAGTCAGCCACTCGCTACACCACAGCAAGTCCGTGGGAGAAAGCATTGCCACCCTCACTACCTGGAGCTCTGGCTGCTGGGTTTGGAAGGCTTCTGGGCCATCCTGGCCAAAGTTCATCGTTGGCGGTGACTTTAACGCCAAGCACCGGCTATGTGCAACTTCAGAGCCAACCCTCGTGGCACAGCGCTGACCCAGGCCATAAGCGGCGACTCCACGCAAGTCCTAAGCAACAGGGCAGACCAACGCTATCCGTACAACCGCAGTGGAACTCCGACCTGCTTGACTTTTACCTCTCTACAAAGTACGCTGATCACCTCCTTTGAGGTACATCGAGAAGGTGAGCTGTCCTCCACCATCTCCCCGCACTGGCAACAGCCAGAGTCCCAAACAGCTCCCAGTCAGAAGCCGAATACTGCTCCCTGGATCTGACTTGCAGAGGCTTCCAGGAGTGAATTGAGCGACCTGCTCTGGACCCCAACGATGGAGGTGCAACCTGCAGATGTGGACGATGAATCACCCCATGGCTGACAATCAGCAGCAGCTGCCAGCAGCTCCACAGGGTGCCACCCCCTCCCACTCACACTGGCTGTGGGAAGCCTGGTTTTGACCTGGTGAGGCTGAGGGCATGGACAGCTCAAAAAACGACAGGAGGGAATATGCAAGGACTCACGATCCAGCAGTTGACAGACTCTATAGGAGGAACCACCGCAGGGTGATGTTGGGCTGGGGACAGAAGGAGGGTAATGGATAAACTTCAAGAAGCCACCAAACGAGGATTCTAAGTAATGCTCTCTGGAAGATCACCAGAAGGTACAAAAGGCAGGTGCAGCCGAAATTGCTGATCAGGCAGTCTGACGGCACATGGGGTCAAACACCTCGAAGACTGAGCTGAAGCCTTTTAAACCTCGAGGAAAGGTTTCAGCCATTTTGCACTGCCCTCAAACTAATAGTTTCATCACTAAAGAAGCACTGGGATGTCCTTCAAATTATGCCACCAAGTCAGCCCATCACTTTTGAAGAGGCACGAGCGAGACAGTCTCACCAAGCGGCTGCCAACAAAGCACTGGTGAAGACGGGCTGACAACAGGACAGCCAAAGCTTTTTCCTGCCGATGCTATTGTTTTGCCAGTGCCCTCTTCAACTCCAGCCCTGCGCCTCAGCTACTTCCCCAGCGCTGGAAGAACGCCATCATGCATAAGCCCGAAAGCCTCCAAACGAGCTTGACTCCTACAGGCCTATAAGCCTCCTCCCAGTACTGGTGCTGCTGGAGAGGTGCCTTAAGGAGAATCTTGGAAACCCCAGCGTGGCAAGGAGAACACCCAAGTTCCAGTTCGATTTCGCCTAGGCCACGGAACCCCAGAACAGCTGCACAGAGTGGTCAATTTCGTCCTGAAAGATTCCACGCGAGTACTGTTGTGGCAGCGTACTTGGATATACAACAGGCATTTGACCCGTCTGGCACGACGGCTTACTAGCTGTTGGAAGTAATCGCTCAACTCTTTTAACTCTTCTTGATGGTCGACTGTTCTATTCCATAACGCATTATTTTAAGGTTGTCCAGGATGGCCTTGCATCCCGGCAGAAGAAGAGATCTGCAGAGTAACCAATGGCAGCGTTCTGGGACTACAATTTATACAGCCTGTTTACAGCAGATGTTGCCAACCAGCTGTGACATCCCGATTGAGGAGACATGGTGACCTCCTAATCGCAACTTTTGCTGGACGACACGGCCATTATGGCTCGTGGCAGTTGCGCCCTACTCGGCAACAGACGCGCTTCAGGAGTACCTGAAAAGGTTCGAGAACTGGGCCTGTAGATGGAACATTAACCCGGAAAAGTGTGTTTCGGTCACCCACACCTTAAGGAAGGACAGTAGCCCAGGCGTCTTCCTTCACGGAGAGCTCCTCCAGTTAATGGCCCATAGATACCTGGGAGTGACGCTAGACCAGAAGGCTCACGTTCAAGCAGCACGCCGCTGAAGTTGCTGGCAAGCTCTACAGCAAGGTGAGGATGAGCTGGTTGCTGCATTCCAACAACAAACTCTGCTGCGAACAAGGTGCTGATATACAAGGTATTCATGCTCAGTTTGAGGTACGGAATCCGTTTATGGCATCGCCGCAAAGACGCACCCCAAACAGAATAAGAGTATTCCAGGCCAAGTTCCTAAGGAGGATCACTGAGCCGAGTGGTTCATCAGAACCCGAGCATTGAACGGAATGTGGTGTACCAATGATAGGAGATACCATAAATAACCAGGCAGCGAGGTACCTGATGCCGCACACCCAGCAACTCGCCAGGCGCCCGCACGCGTAGGGGATAAACGGAGATGGGCAAGACGCAGGCTGCAAAGAACTCACCCAGGTAGATTCTGGTGCTCTAAAACACTACAAACAGAACATACACAACCAGACTAAGCACTATCTAAAACAAAATACAAACACAAAAACTCGTAGTAATACACAACCAGTTAAAACCCTTACGACTAAGCACACACAAAAACAAAATCCAAACATGTAACATAATAACACTTAGAAAATAACCTCCCCTACAATACCAAGTTGCCAAATAAGTAACAGTATATTGTAAAATTTAGCTATAGGTAACTAAATAAATAAGTTTTATAAAAAAAATTAGGCAAGATCAGCTTTAGTATACCTAATAAGAATCTTAGATCCTTTCAACCCTTTTCCTATAAAATTTGCCGAACCAATATTCCCTTCGTGAGCCCAAAATGATTTTCAACATAATATTTTTTGTTTTTGCACCGATTGAATATTGCTAAGGAAATTCAAAATGGAAAGACTTGGCCGAAAGTATCGTTTTTGGACAAAAAAAAGTGATAGGGTTTTTAAAGAGTTTTTAACGCTATGGGCTCAAATGTAGAACACAGTGCCACAGTTTACTACCCTCTATGGGATTCCATGAATTTCAAGGACGTTCTTTGACATTTGCCGCTATTCAAACCACTTTCTGCTTGTGTTTTTTCTTAAAAATGAAATTTAAAAAATTTAGCGTGTACTTACAATTTAGTTTTTAATGGAAGTGCGCGTAAATTTTTGGGTACAAAAAGTTACCAATATATAAAACATACACCTCTCAGGGTGCAAATATTTGTTTATACTTTTCATTGCACACACACAAAAAGAACACACACGCACTTTTACCCATATGAACACTTTAAGGGTTAAGACGATCGAGCAACGGGACTTAGGGACGCCTTGTTTCTCTTGCCAGGCAGCCCATTAGCTTGCATGTTTATTAAACACTTTTTATTACAGCTGCAAGCGTGCCTTAATACACCGAAATGTTAAAAAAACAAAATCACAAAGTTTAATTACTGCATTTAAGCTTTTGCTCGAACAATTTCCGCGCAGCTCACGACCACCGAGGTTTAGTTTGTTCGCGCGCTTGCCAGACTGGCAAACTTTTCCAAGCAGGTGGCAGCGCTGTACGTGCGAACATCAATTGGCTGGCGCCAACTTTGAAAACATTAAGTGGCTACATACAGTTAATAGGCTTGAAAAAAGCCAGTTTTGAAAAAAATATTTAAGACCTTTTAATTTATTCGGGTGTGTCCCAGAAATCTCTAGAGATTCGTTTAAACGGTTACATTTCGAAATAAAAGTGCTTGCCTTTATTAGTGAATCGTCTTCAAAATGCTAGGCTACTAGATTAGATGACAAAATATAAAGGTGACTTTTAAACCAAGGCTGCAAACCTCTAAAATTCTGCAGGAGGTTCGGTCCGGGGGGCCGAATCCGTTGTAAAGTCTAAGGTTTCGCTTCGCGGACCGGTTCTTGGAACCCCCGAACCAAGTTCTGGTTCGAACCCTTGGTTCGCATGAACATAAAAGAAAAGTTTGACTTTCGATTTATTATTTCGCAAAAAATAAAATTTATATAATTTCTCTTCAAATGCTTTAACATAATATTGATTAATTAAGTACGAGTTATTATCAAATCCATTAGATGACATTAACAACTTTTAGAAACTGCTTAATTTAAGATTATTAGCATTATATCTTCCAGGAGCTGTTCATCTATACTAGCTCAGAAAGAACCAACCTAAGTGTTGAAAATGCTCGTTCAACTGATACCTGAGTTGCTGGAATGGCTAGTATGGTTAAGGCAATATTTTGTAAGTCTTCGGTATTATGACCTTTCCAAAATTTCAAAACATTTGTCGATGTATGTGCTCTTGGAAAATTTTCAAAGAAGTCATTGACAGATTTAATATTTTAAAAAGCATAGCCAAATTTTTAAGGGAATCGGCCTCCCTCCCCTATTTATTTTTTAAGTGTGCAGTTTTAAAGATCATCAACTGAAAGTAGTTTAACGAATTTTTTTTAAACTTATAGAACCAACCCTGAATTTTAACAACGATTTTTAGCATTTTCATCACAAGCCTTTTATGGGCCAACTAACCCTTCAAAAAATTCCAACATTTTTGTGGCCAAAGCTGCCATGTTGTTTATTGTTTTTATAATCTTCTCGTCTTCGAAATCAGACTTTAAGTCATTAGTTGACGAATTTTGAAAGCTCCCATTAAGCATATTTTTTAGCATGTAGGTCTACTAAAATACCGTTTTCCCTGGATTAAGTCCACCGATATTGATAAGTTAGAACAAAAACTAGACGCCGGTTGTTTAAAATCCAATTATAAATGACGAAGTTATGGCACTTCAAAGTTGGATTTTTGTAAAAAACTTGTATGATTTTTCAAGTTTTGGCTTTCGTAAAAATCGGTTAAGCGGTTTAGACGCTTATAAGGAACAAACATACATACTTTTTCTTATATATATATGTATAGATTAAGAAAATAAAACTTAAAAATCCCGTTTTTAGGAAGAAACTGTTCGTATATTATATTTTCTTTAAATATGCTAAAATTAAGATTAACAAGTTAGAAAGTAGATCAAGCCCGATTATAAGGTACTCTGCACCTCCCAAAGCTTGTGTTGATCGCCTTTGCGGCCGGTGCTGCCCAGCTTAATGGTTTGTTTTCCTTATATATCGACTACCGATTATGCGATCCAATCTCCAATCCAATTCTCCAATCTATGGCGGATCGGTAAATAGTCCTGATTACTAAAATATGTCCAGAAAGTACGAACCATCTATCTTCAAAACTGTGGGAGAAATGACGTTATTTCAAAATTGACGGGGTTGGAGGGGTCGTGGTCAAAGTTGACCACGTCCCATACATGTCAAACCCCTATCTCTTACCATCTCTGAGATATCCAAAGAACTATTCTTTCGAACTCGGCAATCACCGCCTTATCCGCTGCTGTTAATGTCCATTCTTCTGCACCGTATTGCAGGACCGGGATGATAAGCGAAGAGGGCTTTACTCTATAACTTTATAATATCGGCTTGCAAGAGTGATTCTTCTTCGGATTCCCGAGGTAGACAGAATCCTTAACAACCTTGAAGTTTTAGTTTACCATTGCAACGGATTGTCCAAGGCTCGTAGATTCTCTGCGCGTTGATAACACAAGTTTTCAAAAAAAAGTCAACTTTTTAAACAGAGAAGATAGCAAACATTCCTGATTTATTTTCACGCGCTGGACTCAAATATATTGTCCGTTTTTCCCACAGGGTCAGGTTTAAAAGAAATTTGCATAAACGTGTGCTGGACGAGGATTGTTCACATTTCTGGGTCCTGCAGCCACATTAAATAACCTGTTCAAACCAAATTTGTTTCTACGTAAACTGAATCACGAAAAACCAAATCCAAAGTTTGGTTCTGGTTCTTCAGATACTAACATTTGGATTTAAAAATGAAAATATGAATTTTTCTGAGAAATTTAATTTTTCGGCTAGTTTAAAAAATTCTCTAAATTTATCTGCCAATCGAAAAAAACGCGAAATTAACCGGAAATTAACCATTAACCTATTCTCAATTTTGCAACATATACACTTTTTTGATATCATCGCGTTTTTTAGAAGTTATGACCCAAAAACTATTGAAATTTTCGATTTTTTATACCCTGTTCTCATTAAAGGCGTATACTCAGATGAGGTAAAAATTTAGTTTTTCACAATGCTTCATTTAGATAAGACTGCTGCTCCAAAACATATCAGATCAAAACTGTTCAAATATGGTTCTAGTCATGTGAAGTATTGTGCCGAACTAAATTTTTATCTTATCTGAGTATAGGCCTTAAAAATGGGAAAAGGGGATCATTAAGTTGTGCAAATTTATGTAACAGGGAAGAGGAAACATTTCCGACCCCATAAAGTAAATATATTCTTGATCAGCGTGAAAAGCCAAGTCGTAATAGCCATGTCCTTTTGTCCGTCTGTCTTATGAACGTGTCGATCTCAGAGACTATAAGGGATAGAGCCACAAATTTTTGCATGAAGGTAGGTATATATGTACCATACCCATAATAAATTTGTTTTCGATTTGGAAAATTTGGCCCCCTTCCCCCTACAACCAAAAAACTGTCTATCTTTAGGAACGCGTTGATCTCAGAGACTATAACAGAAAGATCCACACAGTTTTGCATGTAGGTAGGTGTAAACGATACGCAGATCAAGTTTGTTTTAGATTTTGAAAATATCCCCCTCCTCCACTCTTTAACCGCAAAAACAGACGTGATTTCAAAGTTAGAGCACAAACAATTATGCTATATGAAGCGGGGGTAAAGCATCGTCAGCTGTCAAAACACAAAAGCAAGGAAACATGGTATTTTGGAGTCGGGGCACTTGACTTCAGCTCCCTCTCTTGTTTTTCATAAAATTTTGCTCTGAAATTTCTATAAAAAAGTAGAAAATTTCCATGCCGTAACTTCTAAAACCGCTATGATATCAAAAAATTGTAAGTGTAGTAAAATTAAGAATTCACTGTCCGTTCGTTTATGGCGATATAATCAATATCATTGGCATATGCAAGTAGCACTATGTCCTTGAAAAAGATGGTGCCCGATATGTTAGCACTTGGGTACTGGCACAGTAGTATATTCATCAGCAGATTAACGAAGTTCCAAGGCAGATAACTAATAAATTGATATGTGGCGGTACCAATACAGCGCCAACAGCCCGGTTTGATAACGACGAATCGTTCGAAACAAGTTCTAGATTCGAAGACCGAGTCAAAATGTAGCAGCATGACTGCTATTAAATAATTTAAGTTCAGAATAAACTACAAGAGTAACCATATATTTTCTACATTGTTATTAATGAGTACTTTTGTCCTTGAAAAATGTACATTTGTATAATACTCCATGCGGCTGTTAATGGAGGAACTGCTCTTTCTGTTGCTCGTTGGCCTCCATTGTTCGAAATCGCCAGCTTCCCAGACCATCGAACTCCAGAATGTGTGTGTGATATTTCCTAGATGAAGGCAAACGCCAAAAAAGAATTGAATCAGTCCAGAGACACTCAAGATACAAGCGCTTCTCTTACCAGAGGGTGGGTCTGTGTGTTATTGTCAAAAGCGTGATGCCCATGCGCTTGGCTATCTCATAAATTGAACTCTCCACATCGATGGAAACGGCACTGGTACATTCATCGAGTAGGGCATAGCGCGGCCTATAAATACATGGGGACATGTCAAATGGTGAGCTCAGACAATGCTGACGAATACGAACTTGTGATAGAAGAGTCGCGCCACGGCCATGCGCTGTTTCTCGCCTCCGGACAGTATGTCCTTCCAGTCGCGAACCACATCAAAGCTATCACTGCATAAAGGGAATTCTGGTTTTGACAGTTCTCGTTTTAGTGCGTGCTCCTCGCTTACCGTTGAGCAATGTGTTCCAGACTGACCATTTTCAAAATGTCCCTCAATTCGTCCTCTGTGATATTCTTCCGCTTCATGTCATCTCGGGTGTCGGGATAGATAATCTGATCGCATAGGCTTCCGATCGACATGTACGGCCTGTGGATTAGTATCATATGATTAGTACACAATAAAACCACTTAAATAGAGCGACCTACCGCTGTGGTATATAGAACATGCACGGCTTATCTTCTACGGGACGTGGAATATGCAACTCGCCCGCATAAATCGGCCACAGCCCGCTCAAGATGCGGAACAGACTGGACTTGCCACATCCGTTGGGTCCTGTTATCAACAGATGAACTCCGGGCTCAATGCACAGCGTCAGGCTGGGCACAACGATATCACAGTTGGGTGTTACGACGGGTACTGCTCGCAGACTGATTGACATATTGGCGGGGTCGTCTGTGTAGATGATCCGACCCTTGGCTATTGGCTTGCCATCACGGAACTCAATGATGCCGTTCATCTCGTCGTTCTCCGCCACGGTGGCCTTGCTGTAAATGCCCTGTGCGGTCTCCTCGAACACATCCATCATGCCTGCCACGCGGTAGGTGTAGCCAGCCAGAGCCACAATCTCCTTGTAAGAAGACATAAGACGCTCAATGGCATCGGCTGCCGAAATAAGCAGGTTCCGTGCTGTCGTAAGATATTGTGTGCGCTCACTGACATTGGATTCACTTGCAGCTGTTGTGGTGGCGGTGGCGCTTCCAGTGGCACCAGTCAGGATGGGAAGCGAAACCATCACCATGCCGGTGCCGGACCAAACGTATTTCATAAAGAACTGCTCCAGCATTACGAACCAAAGCTTTTGGCTGAATATTTTGTTCATCTGATTGACCAGACGGTTGTATCCCTGCCGCAGCTGTTGCATCTCCACCTAAAGCAATCAACTAAGTAGTCTTTGATCTGTGACCGTGAAGAGAGCGCCCAACTCACCTTGTGTCCACCATAGAAGGCGATCTCTTCGGCGTTTGTAATAATGCGGGAGTGAATGTGTCTTAGATAACCATATCGATTGGCCTCTTCGGAGACCAGTTGCCCGAATTTCGGGGAAACAATTCGCAATATATGGGCGGTCAGCGCAATGACACTTACAGAAAGGGCCGGACCTAAATAGTGAACGGATGTGGTAAGTCAGAGGAATTACAAAGTCGTGCGTTTGCAACTTGCCCGTAAGAATGTTAGCCTTCATTTTCCTAGACGATCGCATTAATGCCAAACCAATCAGCATCAGATCGAAGCAGGGCTTGGTCAAGCTACTGTACAAATGGGCCACGGAACTGGCGAATACCGAGATGTCTTCAGTAAGTCTGCAAATAGGAGTGCATGATGACGCAATGGGAGATTCACATAGCGAGTTTTTTCATACCTGTGGTCTGCGTTCTCGATACGTCCATCCAAATTGGAGACTCTGTAGTAGTTTTGGTTCTTGAAGTACAGGCGATACGAGTGGCGCACTAGGCGAGTTCTGCCGATTGAAGAGAGTAAGTAATGAAGCTTATGCATTTGCTGTGGTAACTTACCGAAACGCCAGCGCCAGCTTGCACTCCAGGAATCGTATCATGGAGTTGACGAATGTTGCGGGTATGGCAATGCCAAACCATTTGAGAAGAACCAGTGCAAACTGCTTGACATCCTTGCGCACAATAAACTTGACTATTGCCCCCTCCAGGGCTGCCACATAGATGCTAAGGAATGTGCGCGAGATCAGGCATAAGGTGTGCACGCTGAGCAGGCCGGTCTCGTAGCACAGTGTCTGGGGTATCATAATCTTGACCAGCATGGTCAATTGCTTCAAAAACTCCTTATTAAGGCCAGGCTCGAACATCTGTTTTGTTTTTTTCTTCTTCAATTGCTGCTCAACAAGAAGCTTTTCAGCTTCAGCCAGTTTCAAGTCTTCAGAGTCGGACCCGTCGATTTCGGAGGGTGTGAGTGCTCCTTTATTGTTATTTTTTGTCTTGCCTGCACATCCTGCCTGTTGTGTCTGTGCGTTCGTTACATAGGGAATAGTAACCTTAATGGTTAGCGCCAGAATGGCACTGGTCACCAGTGCATAGCTAAAGGCGTGCTTGGAAAGTCCAGTCTGTTCGCATTTTTCCGCTATGCGGTCTACATATTTGGACAAAACGCTCATTTTTGCATAGTTTTTTTAAGGGAATGCCTGGGACGTCTTTACAAAAAAAAAACGATGAATATGCTGGAATGGATGCGCTGAAAGGGGTACAATGTTTGGTTAAAAATAGAATTTGTAAAAAAAGGAATAAAGAAGGTCACAGGTAACCAAAAGAAAACACCATTTTCCAACCAAAGAAACCCGGCTCAAAAGTGGTTTAGAAACATATTACACAAATAATTTAAACTATTTATTTAAAGAGAATCTTACTTAAGTGGTAAGTGTAATAGCTTGAGAGTAGTTCAGAGTTTGAACTCAGAGCTTGTTCCAGCTATAAACGTTAAATTGGGTGACGAGTTTGATCATAGAACGGTTTCGAACCCAACTAAACCTGCTTATAAGTGCAATTATTTAAACTATGAACTTGCAAATCGGCTTGAAGGTTGGTTATAATGACTTGTACTTTTTACTGGTCAAGGGAGGGTTCCAAGTTTGACAAAATCAAATGGGGAACGGTTAAAACTTAACTATAAACTCGCTGATAACGGTATTAAAAACTTTTTAAAATTTTGTGGAACAAATCAATTAAGACCCAAAAAACAGAACAATTTTAATACAATGGAGAAAGCAAAGCAAAATCCATATATTCTTGATCAGCATGAAGTGCTGAGTCAATTGAGCTTTGTCCGTCCGTCTGTCCGCCTGTCCGACTGTCCGTCTGGCCGTCTGTCTGTTTCTACGCAAACTAGTCCGTCAGTTCTGAAGCTATCGAGCTGCAATTTTGCACAGATATCTTTTAACTGCACACTGCACATATGTCGGAGCCGCAAAAATCGAATGGTCACTTCTGGTAGCTGTCAAATAAATTTTTTTTTATTTAATATCGCAATGACACAGGACATAAAGCTTATAAATTAAGTCATTGGTCACAAGAGTTTCAAGTGTATTTAAAAACTTCGGCACAGACGAAGTTAGCTTTGCTTTCTCTTCTTCTGGGGTTTGAACCCGGTTCTTCGGGACTGAACACGAATTTGCAAAGCAACTTTATCCGCTGGGCCACCAGGCAAATGCTTCATGTCGCAGCGTAACTGACAAAAACCTCACACCTCTTTGAACCGTTATGCAGTTTTGTGGCCCAGCAGGTTAAGTTACTTTACAAGTTCGTGTACAGTCCACCGAGGTACCAGGTTCAAAACTCACTGGAGTCATTTTTATTTTTTTTACACTTTGGTCTTAAATTTTTTTTTTTTTTTAATTTTTTCCGGAGACTACAAATCAAAAATTTTGTAGCTGAAGTTTCACGAAGAACTGCTGGATGAAATTTGAGTTATGATTAATCCTGATTTTGAGATTTTTAATATCATTTCAAGTTTTTTTTAATCTTTTTTTCTTAATATCGCAATCTTCTCGAAAAAGAGATTTTAAATCTAGGTTATAGATTGATTTTTCTTCTCAGTGTAGGTAAGCATGATAGCCTATAGTGTTCAACTAGGACTATGCAACACTTTCGCTGAGTTACACAATCATGTCCAACAGCTCAATTAAAACAGCGCGTGTTAATCCGATCACGGACTTTACACAATTTAAAATAATTATGGTTCCAAGTTCAATGTCAGAAAAAGAGAGTTGATGTACACGTCAGAGCGTACCGTTGAACTAACTATCACCGAGCCGAGCACATTGTCAATACATACAATTTTTGAATAGGAACGACTGTCCGCTGCTTCATTCGTCGCGGTTTGGGACAGAACTAGTCTGCAAGTTATTGGAGTTGCTGGTTTAAAAACTAATGCCCTTGGCTATGTTATTTACGCAGCGTCGAATTTTGATAACGACCTCTTTACAAGCGCGGTCACTGAAAGCGACGACACCTAAAAACCTTAGCTCTTAAGTGGACCGGGCCAAGCGTGCGCTGCAGTCGTGTAGCCCATTAATTTGCCAAGTGGTTTATCTGAAGTGAGGGCAAGGGTTCATTAATGTGTATATATGTATAAGTGCTAGCCGTCCCATATCAATAACCAGCCAATTGTTCAGTGCAGAAATCCATAAGATAAGCTTTCGCTAATCTGCACGGGTGATACGCACGGATTAGATTACAGGTACCGTATGACTGAACAGGCGGTCGATGGGTCTATCTTCGTTATTACACCGCAAAACAACAAAAAATAATTCCTCGAAAGAAGTACCAGTCCCTCATCGATTGGAAAGTATATCGTCTGAAGGTACATTGTGTACAGGAATACGTTGGGTGGGGTAGTCTTGCAACCACCATGGAGAGCCTTTGCTCGTGCCAAAGATTTTTTGGCGCTAGCTCTTGTTGCTCTTGGCATGAATTTTCATTCCGAAAAACCTTTAGATCAAAGTCGTTTACCGGTACAGGATGGTCCTTATATGCTATGATCGCTTTCAAAGTGATCAAACATTCAATTGATGCCCTTTTATGGCCTTCTTCTGGTCTAGAAAAAATTTTTTTTCACATTTTCCTTTTTTTTTCTGTTCAAAAATGTTATTCCAAAAATATTTTACAAAATTCAGAATTCTTTCGGAGATATATCCGTTTTTGAGAGTTTTTTACAATTTTTTTTTGGTCACTGCATTGAAGAAAATTGTCAAAAATGATTTTTTTATTGATTGAACGATATTCGAAATATAAGGAAAACAAACAATTCTGCTGGGCAGCACCGGCCGCAATCGCAATGGAAAACACTTAACACAAGCTTTGGAAGATACAGAGTATATTATAGTCGGGCTTAACCGACTTTCTTTCTTGTTTTTTTCACAGTTCTGCTTCGGGCCAACAAGGCATTTATACCAACAAACTTCCTGTCTGTTTTGGTTTGTGATAATGGTGACTTCCGGAAAGCTGCCAACCATCAGCACACCTTTTTTTAGAAGACCCTACTTTGGAGGCCGAGAACTTTTTGAGCAGCCCTCGCATTCACACATTTTTTTATTTTGTATTATTTCTAATGAATTGTGCAACCAAATACAAAACGCAGAGTTACGAAATCTTTTCCCGATTTTTTCCACAAGTTTTTAAAAAAACAGGTTAAGTTCAGTCGCCTAGACCTAGACCAGAAGAGAGCCTTAAGCAAACAATGGTTTATGAGCCAGTAGCAAAACTATATAAATAAAGGGGACTTATAAGCAGATATTCAAGGATATTACTAAGGATTTTCTATCCGTTTCACCATAGATCTTTCAAATGTTGAAAGGAGGATAAATCGATTGGCGCTTTTGTAGTAGCGTCGCAATAAATACAACCTTTTTTTCTATTCCGATGGTCATGCCAATCGTCCGTCCATTCATCCATCTTAGTAATCTCCCATATGTAGGTTTCATACGGATGAAATGGGGTCGGAGATGCTTTCTTCCGCCTGTTACATACATTTGCACGAATTCAATTTACACTTTTCCCTCGTTATCAGGTATACAAAGGTTCTGCGATAAGGTTTCGCCGAGTAGCTGATTAGACAAATGCCGCACCAAAAACAGGAAATCTTAGGAATAAATTATATTTCGAGATAAGCAGACGGAAGTCGATAGATTTATCTTTGGAAACGAGACTTTGAGCTTGTGTATTTTGTGCACAACCACGAGTAATCTCATGAAAGTAAAAAGGCAAATTCGATTTCAAAGAAGGGCCTCCATAATCTCAGCATTATGTCCTTGATCAGCCGTAAGCGATGAATATATGTACATACGAACCTGCATACATATGGATGAAGTAATAGTTTTTTACCAAATTAATCGAGACTCTTGGGTAAAAAAGCTACAATAGTACCAAGTAAGCCAGACAAGGGTTAAATGCGATTACAAAATACACTCACACACATTATTTTTTTTTTATGAATCGAAAGCTTTTTTAGTGACGCTGAAGTAAACACACATATGCGTGTAAATTAGCGATAAGGTACCATCTGAAAACTAAACCCTCGCCATCCTAATATTCAAAAACAAAATTTTTAAAAAGTTCAATTAGAGTTTGCGCCTCTACGAAATTGTTTCAAGGTTCCCACAAAAATTTGGTAAACGAAATAGCATGAAGAGCTATCAATGTATTTTGTTACATTGTTCAAAAATTTTGATCTGTTTTGTACAGGCTCGTATTTGGAACACACTCTATTTCGGAAGGTGCGAATCAGCTTGGATTTGGCTCGCAGGTTAATATCAGCTTGGATTTTTACGACTTTAATTTTGAATCTCAATATATTTTATTTTACATACATCAAGCAATCATTTTAAGTCAGGTATGCAATCCTGGTCTAAGCCGAAACAAACAGCTAAAGGAAAATTTGAACGTTCTCAGTACTCACCTTTATATTAAAAAATAGGGGAAAGTAAACTTCGGCTCGGCCAAAATTTTGTATACCCTTGCAGTTTGTTTTTCTAAAAAAGACTACTTTTCGGACCTTACTTTTCTATGGGAGCTATACTATATAGATGTCCGATTTCGACCAAACTTAGTGCAATCATGGAAAAGCATAACAATAACGAAATTTGGAGGCGATCCCAATTTAAACAAAAAAGTTTTTCTCACTAGAACTTCTTTTCGACCAATCGTTCCTATGGCAGCTATATGCTATAGTCATCCGATTTTAAATAAACTTTGTAGAATCGTGTGGGAGTATATAAAACTAATACATGCCTATTTTGAGGACATTTCCATTGAAAACAAAAAAGTTTTTATACCCTTGCAAAGAGTATTATAATATTGTCCGGATGTTTGTAACGCATAGAATGAAGCATCTCCGACCACATAAAGTATATATATTCTTGATCAGCACGACGAGCTGAGTTGATTTAGCCCTGTCCGTCTGTTTCTATGCTATCTCCTCCGTCAGTTTTAAAGCTATCCTCACCAAAGTTTGCACGAAGTCTTTTGGCACAAATACGCTGCACATTTGTCGGAACCGGCCGGATCGGATGACTATAGCATATAGCTGCCATAGGAACGATCGTTTGGAAAAGTAGTCTTAAAGAGAAAAACTTTGTTTTTAATGGAAATGCCTCCAAAGTACGTATTTCTTAGTTTACTATCCCTTCCCATGATTTCACTAAGTTTGGTCGAAATCGGATGACTATAGCATATAGCTGCCATAGGAAAGATCGGTCGAAAAATTAGTTCTAGTGAGAAAAACTTTTTTGTTTTTAATGAAAACGCCCTTATCATTGGCACGTTCGGTCGAAAAACTAGTTCGAGTGAAGAAAACTTTTTTGTTTTTAATGAAAACGTCCTTTTTATTGGCATACACTTATTTTATATACTTTGCACACATTTCAACAAAGTTTTATCACAATCGGATGACTATAGCATATAGCTGCAGTATGAATAATCGGTCGAAAAAGAAGTTCTAATGAGAAAAACTTTTTGTTTTAAATGGGATCGCCTCCAAATTTCGCAATTAACAGTGTATTATGCTTTTCCATGATTTCACCAAGTTTAATCGAAATAACATATCTTTATAGTATAAATCCCCTAGAAAAGTAATGTCCAAAAAGTAGTCTTAGAAAAACTTTTTTGTTTTCAATGGAAGCTATATATATTCTTGATCAGCACGACAAGCTGAGTTGGTTTAGCCCTGACCGTCTGTCCGTCCGTCTGTCCGTCTGTCTGTCTGTCCGTCTGTCCGTCTGTTTCTATGCTATCTCCTCCGTCAGTTTTAAAGCTATCCTCACCAAACTTTGCACGAAGTCTTTTGGTACAAATACGCTGCACATTTGTCGGAACCGGCCGGATCAGATGACTATAGCATATAGCTGCCATAGGGACGATCGGTTGAAAAACTAGTCTTAAAGAGAAAAACTTTTTTGTTTTTAATGGAAATGCCTTCAAAGTACGTATTTCTAAGTTTACTATCCCTTCCCATGATTTCACTAAGTTTGGTCGAAATCGGATGACTATAGCATATAGCTCCCATAGGAACGATCGGTCGAAAAACTAGTTCTAGTGAGAAAAACTTTTTTGTTTTTAATGAAAACGTCCTTATCATTGGCATACACTTAATCTATATACTTTTACACAATTCTACAAAGATTGGTTGAAATCGGATGACTATAGCATATAGCTCCCATAGGAACGATCGGTCGAAAAACTAGTTCTAGTGAGAAAAACTTGTTTGTTTTTAATGAAAACGTCCTTATCACTGGCATACACTTAATCTATATACTTTTACACAATTCTACAAAGATTGGTTGAAATCGGATGACTATAGCATATAGCTCCCATAGGAACGATCGGTCGAAAAACTAGTTCTAGTGAGAAAAACTTTTTTGTTTTTAATGAAAACGTCCTTATCATTGGCATACACTTATTTTATTTACTTTAGACACATTTCTACAAAGTTTTATCAAAATCGGATGACTATAGCATATAGCTGCAGTATGAATGATCGGTCGAAAAAGAAGTTGAAGTGAGAAAAACTTTTTGTCTTAAATGACATCGCCTCCAAATTTCGCAATTAACAGTGTATTATGCTTTTCCATGATTTCACCAAGTTTAATAGAAATCAGACATCTTTATAGTATACATCCCATAGAAAAGTAATGTCCAAAAAGTAGTCTTAGAAAAACTTTTTTGTTATCAATGGAAGCTGCAAGGTATACAAAACTTCGGCCGAGCCGAAGTTAACTTTCCCCTATTTTTTCAACTAAGACTACTCTACTTTTCAATGACAGCTTTACTATATAGATGTCCGATTTCGACCAAATTTGGTGGAATCATGGAAAATCATAGTAAACTAAAACGTACAAAGTTTGGAGGCGTTTCAATTGAAAACAAAAAGGTTTTTCTCACTAAAACTAGTTTTTCGACAGATCGTTCCTATGACAGCTATATGCTATAGTCATCCGATCCGGCTGGTTCCGACAAATATGCAGCGTATTTGTACCAAAAGACTTCGTGCAAAGTTTGGTGAGGATAGCTTTAAAACTAACGGAGGAGATAGCATAGAAACAGACGGACGGACAGACAGGGCTAAATCAAATCAGCTCGTCATCCTGATCAAGAATATATGTATATACTTTATGTGTCGGGAATGCTTCCTTCTATGCGTTACAAATGGAAAATTTTATAATACCCGCTGCGGGGTATAATAAATGTGGCGCCCACAAACTGTGTACAGCTGACCTAAGAGGTAGGGGTCGTGGCCAATATTGAAATCGAATCTACTCTGCCAGCATATATAATTACACTACAAGCCCAAGTTCCGATTTTCTAGCTATTACCATATCTGTGAGACATCTTTAAATTTGATTACTAGGTATAGATTATTGTAATCGGCACGGAGGACAGGAAACGGTTCATCTAAGGCACAGTTAGTTGTAGAACGTTTCAAAGATAAGAGGATAAAATTACTTGTCTGTCTGATAGGAACTTTATCATTATTCAGTTTTAGAATAAAGATTACCCTAAGCATAACTCTAACGCTGTCACCAAGCAGACAAAAAATTCCAAAGCTTAAGGCTATATACAGTAACCTAATTCTAACTGTTGCTACAGTTTGCCCGCTGGCAACGGCTGTTCTCTTCCTTGTTGTTCACGCTCGTTCGTTGCTCTTTAGTTGCTGCTCTTTCATTGCTGCTCTAAGCAGCCACCCACAGGCACAGATAGCCCAGCGACTCTTAGGCTTAGCCGCAGCCCAAACACACGTCTTCATGGCTTTTTTCAAATTGTGACTTTTTTGACCGTTTGATTAATACCTCCTATTTACCCGTCTACAATTGCCGTCTATCAAATCTTCACAATAATCCAGGCTCAAAACAAAAATTTGCAAGTTACGCAATATTTTGGACCGTGTAATCTACAGCTTCCATTTACCAACGCCGGCATTGTAATATAAGCACTAAGCGCTTTCATAAATACTCATAAGGTTATTTTTCAAATTTCGCGATTTTTGGACCTTAGAAACCTTCTCGGGCAAGCGTTGCCCAAAGTTTTATGGCAATCGGATGAACGGTATAGTTTTCGAAATTTCGCGGTCTTATGACCATTTCCGGCCCATTTCTTAAATTTAGACACCTTTTCGGGCAAGCGTACAACCATTCCTCAAAGCTTAATCAAAATCGAACATTAACAAAATTCGCGGTTCTTGGACCATTTCCACCCATATCTGCTACTTGGAAACCTTTCCGGCCAAGCGTCAAACCACTGTCCAAAGATTTACCTAAACCGCAAATTTATCAATTTTCGCGACAATTTTCTGCAAATTTCTTCAACTTAGAAACCCGTCCGAGCAAGCTTTCAATTCATTCCCCAAAGTTTGATTGCAATCGGATGACGGTTATAATTTGCGAATTTCGCGATTTTTGGACCTTAGGAACCTTCGCGGCCATGCGTATAACGGTATTGTTTTTGAATTGTCGCGGTTTTTGGACTATTTTCCGCCCATTTCTTCAAATCAGAATTCTTCACGCGCAAGCGTCCAAACATTTTCCAAAGTTTTATAACAAACGAACATTTTGCAAATTTCGCGGTTTCTTCTACTTGGAAATCTTCCGAAGCGAAAACGTAAATTTTGCAATTTTCGCGGTTTAGGGACCGTTTTCCGCAAATTTTTTCAACTTAGAAACTTTCCCGGGCAAGCGTTCAACCATTCGCAAATTTCCATTGAAATCGGATGAACGGTATAATTTAGCAAATTTCGCGGTTTTTGGACCATTTCACAGACATGAGACATAGCCTATGACACTTTCCTGATCGACATGAACATACTGTGAAAAATTTGTGAAGATCAGTTCAGCGGTTTAGACGCCCATAAGGGACAAACATACAAACATTCTTTCACTTTTATATAGATGTATAGATTCGCCAAATGAACATAAATTTCAAAAACAGTCTTAGTAGGAGTCCTGAAAATTTACATGATCTTCAAGGGTATATAAACTTCGGCCGAGCCGAAGTTAGCTTCCATCCATTTTTATAATCTGTACCAGAGGTAGACAGAGTATATTAAGTTTGTGCAAAAGTATATAACAGGCAGAAGGAAGCATCTCCAACCCTACTAAGTATATATATTCTTGATCAGCATCAACAGCCGAGTCGATCTAGCCATGTCTGTCTGACCGTCCGTCTGTCTGTCCGTATAAACAATCAGATCTCAGAGATGGAGGTTTGACATGTATGGGAAGCAGGTTGCAACGAGCATTACCTGCGCTGCACGGGCAGATTAAAGCTTCCCGCCAGTTGGTTGGCTGCGTTGCAAACGGCCGGACGTCATCGGCAATCGTCACATTAGTATCAATCTCTTTAACTATCTTTCTTCAAATATGAAAACGAAGCACATATTATCATTATATTAAACTCAGTGTAACTAACAAGTTGGTCTAGTCTATTTAATTGGTACCGTAAGCCGCTCTGCCCGTCCGCCTTATTCCTGACAAACCAAGGCAACCCACATTGCAGTAAAACGTTTAACTTTGGATTTACGGAGTTGACAATTTGAGAATTGGAGTGTGGGTTGACATAAGTAATCAGGATTATTTATCGATCCGCCGAAGGTATGGTAAAGATCGGAAGAACGGTTGTCGAGTTATAAGAAAAACAAACAATTATGGGCAGCAGTGTTGCCATTTTAGCTATTTAGTTGCTAGATCTAGCATTTTTGAAAGTGGAAATGCTTACAAAGTTTTGGAAATGCTATTAGCTCTAAATCTAGCAACTTTAAAATTATGTTTAGCTATTTCTAGCAATTTTTAAATTTTTAAGACGAAAAGCGAAATAACGCTTATTAAATTGGTTTGAAACCTTTGCTATAGAACTTCCCCCGAGTAAAAACTCTCAGAAGTGAATTTCAGAGTGATAATTATATAATTTAAGGCATAATCATTAGACATTGCTTTATGAGTGATTTCGGTGGTTTCGGTAGAGATTCATGAGATTTAGTACTTCACTTTATGGCTAAAAAGCATTGCCTGTACTAGATTCATGTCCGAAGAGCAAGTAAGTGAAGCCATGTTTTTAGTACCAACTTTTCAAATCAGCGCTTATTTCAGTACTGATTCGATACTGACCCCCTGAAGGGTTCTATCTACAGTAGTGATTGTCCAATGAAAACATTCAGGTTGTCTTCAATCTTTATATTCTTTCAAGGAAATTGACTACTATGAATTGTCGCAACATATTTTGTTTCATTATAATGAGCAAAAAACTCAAATATTGTTGATATGGACGAAGTTTCTAAATTTCGTTACATAATTCTCAGTACTGAGATCAGCATTTTTTGGCCTTTCAGCTTTCGTTATATCTAGATTTGGGTTCGGCTCGGAGTCCAAACAAAAAGGGAGATTGTGAATTCGGCTCGAGACTCAGTCCTTTTTGAAGAATTTGTTAGACTTGGCACCTTCAAAAGTAATTTTGGTAATAATCAAGTACAGAAACCTGTGCTTAAAAAAATCTAAAATAATTCTTTCGATACACCGCAAATTATGGAGAATTAACATGCAAAAAATTAGCGGCGGTCATGGTTTCTTTTAAAATTAATATTGAAGTTTACTGATGCTTTACCGAAATTATGTATGTGCTTTACTATACTAGACAATTACCGTAATTTTTTAAGTTATTGTTAGATTTTAGTCTTAAAAACACTTTTTTTCAATTTTTAGCTATTTGTAGCAATTATTTGCGCAAATTTATCAGCTCTTGGGTCCCTTATTTTGGCGGTTTGCAGACCTCGTTAAAAGTATTTTTGTATTCGAAACTTATTACAAGTTAATTTTTTACTAGTATCTGTTGGATTTCAGTCCGAAAGCAACAGTTTTTTAAGGTCTTTTTTTTTAGCATTTTTCTTATATTTTTAGCTATTTCTAGCAATTTTTTTTGGAAAATCTAGCAAGCACCGGTGATGGGCAGCACTTCACAGGTACAGAGAATGTTATAGTCGGGCTTGACCGACTTTCTTTCTTGTTTTATATTTGTTTAGCAATTTTAGCAACTTTTTGGCATACAATTCTGGTAACACTGAACACGGTACAATAACAATAACTAGTGATCCCAAAATTTAAGGACCAAAAGTTGCCAAACTTGCAAAAAAAAAAAAAACAATTAAAAAAAGTCGGTCAAGATTTTGCATAGCATAATAGTTTTGAACACATGATTTAAAAATGATATATCGTCGTTGACAAAAAAAGCAGAAACTTTTTTATAGTTTGTTTTAAAGCTGAGAAGTAATACTTCACGATATTATCAAAGAGAGCTAGAACAATATTATAGGTTCCCAAAAAATAAAAGAGTCTAAAGAAGGTCAAAATAGGCATTTTAGGCAACTTTAAACTCAAATTACTATAAATCTAGACGTGATGGTCCATTTCTGAAGACACAAAAAAGACACAAAAATCGTCTAGAATTACCATCAACTCTTCGATATACTGGAAAAAGCCTAATTTTGTTGCCTTGTGTCTCTAAAACAGTCGCATTCAGGCCTGTTCCGAATTCCGAACGTATCTGTGTGCTGTTCCAATTCCGAACGAATTATTTACGTTTTGACTTTTTGAACTCGGTTTCCAAAACAGCTGGTTGGTTCGGTTTATAAGAAGCAACCCTAGCAGCCATCGATTGAAGGTCGAAATCGACTAAAAATAAAGTGGAATTCAGAAAAGCTCGGATTGGCCATGGTCCGGTTTTGCTTTTTATGCAATATTTTATAGATGATTATAAGAAAAATTATATTGAAATATACTTTATCGCTAAACAGGTTAAGTAATCATTTTAAGCGATTAAAAAAATGTTCAATCATTATTTGAATTTTCAGTTATAATATTGGGGTTCAATTTTAATGCTTTAAATAGTAATTACTTTTAATTCCGCTGAATCTACGGCACACGTTTTGAAAACGACAATTCTTGTTCATTTGCGGAATTCGGAACAGTAATGAGCTCGATTTGCGACAATTCCATTCGTTTTCGGAGATCGAAACAGGCTTATTAGTTTTGAAGTTTGTAGAAATTTAACTATTGCATCTATGTTGCTGCCATAGTGGGGTGGGAAGCTGTGAGGTTGATGCTGAGTTGTTGCAGAGCCTACACTTTGCCATCCTGTTTCGTACCTTCTACGCATATTTAGTAATCAGCGTTATTTATCGATCCACCAAAGGAACGATAAAGATCGGATGGATGATGAGCGAGTAATAGGGAAAACAAACAATTACTCTATTCAGTACTTCACACACCTTAACAGAAACTTTCGGTGGTACGGAGTTTATCACAGTCTGTTTTTTTAATTTGCTGTACAAAAACTGCGATTTCTGAACAGCTGCTAATGTATTTTACTGTCCATTCATAGATTAGTTGGCACGTCATCCAAATTAAGAACTTATTTAGTTGAATGAACATATGTATTTTTGTTCCTCATGGGGTCGGAGATGCCGCTGCCCAAAACTAATATACCCTCTGCTACGGCCAAAAGCTTTCAAAGCGACGCGAATGCATTCAAATGTGGCGCATATAACAAACGTACATACGTACTTATACATAAATAAAAAGCTTTGATTTTGCTATCGACGCAGACAAACAAAGAATTCGCGCACTCACAGCAGTCCGAGCACTAGGGAGGGCGCAACCAGGCAGCCACAGAGATTAAATATAAACTAAACACAATTTTTCACGAAAGTTTTAGTGTTTCCATTTTAATTGCGCAAATCAACACAATTTTGAAGTAACAACATCAGGCCCATGCGAAACACAATGAAAACACAACCGAACAACACAAAAGCTTAAAGCTTAATGTATGTATGGTACTTGCTTAGTTTTCCATTCTCCTTTGCTGTCCCCAACACACTAGGCAGCAGGGCGCGAGTTTCTGATTGGGTACAAAAAAGATAAACATGTTTTCGTTACGAAAGAACGAAAAGGCGATAATCATTTGTATGTAGTTGGATGGGGATAGAAAACCTCACCTCCTAATATTATAATCTTTGTATTATAGCCAGTTCTTGTAAGAAGCTTAGAGGTTTTCTTAGAGACCGCGACCTTATCAGCCTTGTTCACAAGATTTGGGAGACCAAATCCAATCCAACAACCTTTAACCACTAGGGTGTCCCAAAAACAATTTTTTTTTCAAGGTCGCGCAAGTCCAATTTTGGCCCAAAAATTGGGTTTTCCGTACTGTTTTTGAATTTTATTTAAAACTTGTTCAAAAACCACGATTTTCTTAGGTTTCAGATCAAGATTTTTCAAGAAAAATGTCAAAATTGTACTTTTATGAGCATAAACCATAAGTTTTGGCTACGCATGCTGGTCAAAATGGAAGTCGACTTATCCCCAAATTCACCAAACCAACTTTTTCTAAAGTATTTTGGCCCGTTGAGCCCGAAATCCAATAGTTATCGATATATTATCGATACACCGGTTTTTTTCGATTTTTTCAGATGCCTCCATTTAACTTTAACTGGATTTTACACCGATTGAAAAGTTCTAAAAAAAATTTAAACAGAAAAAACTTGGACGAAAGTTTTGTTTTCAGACAAAAAGTGATAGGGCGAATGCGTTTATGGCTGTCGGCTCAAATGTAGAAAAACGTACCTTTAAAAATTGAAAGAAATTAAAATGCTTCTAAGTGCATATGGATAAAACAATGTGTGTTTTGTTAAAAAAACCAAACTTGAAGTATTTAATTTACTTCAAGAAAGTCCTTCAAACCAAAAATCCGAGCTAAAATGGATTTTTTAATTTTTTGACAACATGCAAAATTTTTTAAATTTTTGGCGAAATTCGAAGACAAAACTTTATTTATGCGGTTGGCGCTTGCGTTTTTATACTCTTGTAAGTCCTTATTCTGTTTTATCAAGAAAGGCTGTTTAAATATCCATTCTGACAAGATCAGTAAGATCTGACCAAAAATACCGATGTTATATATGAAACAATTATACTCTATGGAGCAGGGGCAAAAGCATAGTCAGCTGTCAAAACACATAAAATTAACAGAACAGGGTATTTTGGAGTCGGGGCACTCGACTTCATCTTGTCTAAGATCCTCGGCTTCCATCAAATTTTTACAGAATCTATTTGAAGAACGCTAAAATCTAAAACATGCAAGATTATCCAGTTAAGTTAGACTGAATTTAATTAAATTATAAATTTTTTTTTTATTTTATTTTTTCCCTCCAAACTAAATTATTTTATTTTTTAATTTATTTTTTTTAAATTTTTTTTTTTTTTTTATATTTTAAAAAAAAAAATTTAAATGTTTTGCTTCTTCTTTGCTTCTGACTCAAACCAAAACAAATCAACAAAAATTAAGTTTTCAAATACTTTAGTTGCAATTGGTTTCATTCTGAGGTGTAAGTAGGCACAAGTAAATTATGTTAAATATAGAGCATACCATAAACCAAATAAGATTCAAAAACTGTTCTACACTGATCAATTTCGAGCCGGTACATATTACATCTAAGACTAGATGTTTTCAAAGAGTGTGACGATCCTACCGGTACCTATGGCGCACAACCAATTTGAACACCTTTCTGATTTTTTGAAAATTCTTAAAATAAAGGGGAAGAAGGGTAAACTTGAAAAATGACTAAGTCAGTAAGTTAGTCTTATGTCCGATTGAACTTTGGCGTTTCGCACGGTGACCGGTTGCAATTAAAAGCTGGTTTTGCTATTAACATACAAAATTCACTTTTTTTTGTAGGCATTCGGTATCATGGATCGAGTGCAATCCGGCTTGAGTAACTCCGACTCTGATTCCGAGGAGGTATGTGCACTTACACACGTGTACAAAGATGGCTTACTTTTAGGAAATCCTATTATATTGTCTAGGAATTTTATGATGCCTGCTCTGATGACCCACCACTGGCGCCTTGCTGCGAAATGGACTTGAGACTTCGCTACAAGACGCTGAGCAGTCTATTAACTTCTTTTCAATAACCAATTTGAGGAGGCTCGCAACCTATTGCGACCATTTGCCGAGAAGAGTCTGTATCATTCCATGGGAAATGCTGTATTCGCCTTTCTTGAGGCTGCACTCACCTTTGAGAACATCGATAAAGCATCCGCAGAGCTGAAGAAGTGTATGGAGCTGTGCCAATTGTTCCGAAAAAAGAACACACTAACAGAGTCCATTGGCAATGCCTTCAGAAAGGTGGGTACTCGATTCACGAAAGCATATTTCCTTTCATTCCACCGATTGTTGTTCTGCTCCTAGAGAAACTTTAGCCAACTCACTGACTTGGAGTGCCATGCCGAATTGTGCATGGCTGAGGCACTGCTGATGAATGCCCTGCTTACGTTTATCGAAGATGAGAATCTCAGCGGCTTGATACGCGGCAGCTTGAAAGTTCGGCAGTGCTACAATGGTTTCAGGTGACTATGGCCCCATTCCCGCGGTGATAGGATATTCGCCGTGATATTCATAGGAAGGAGTGTTGTGTGAATGTTACAGAGCCTGCGAGCAAATCATGAAATATCGTCGCTGGGACTCGGATTCGGCTACGCTGGAGACTCATTTCAATAGCGGCGTGCACATGGGCATCGGTACTTTCAATCTAATGATTTCAATTTTACCCCCACGCATAGTGAAGATACTTCAGTTTATAGGATTCACGGCGAATAAGGTGAGCCCCGATAGAGTTGGGCGCGTGGGCTAAACTGGAATTGACTTCGGAAATTTCCTGCATTATCAAACAATCGATTGGAGTACGTTTTCTGAGAAAGGAGTTTCTCTAAACAACAAATTCATCTAGTTATTATCAGGGGATGAAAATCGCTTGGGAATTAGGACCACTGATCCGGTTCATAAAGTTTTTAAACAACCGGTTCGCTTCAGTGGTTTGAAAATTCAAAGTACCTGTATAAATTCGGATATAAAGACCCTGTACATTAGTACTAGGGGGCTGCTAAAATAATTTTATGATCTTGAGTCGATTGAGCTTTGTCCGTCGGTCTGTATGTTTCTACGCGAACTAGTCCCTCAGGTTTAAAGCTAAAATTTAGCACAGTCTACTTTTGACTGCGCACTGCTTATACACTCCCCGAATTTTAGTTAAGGCCACCTATATTTTGTTCAGAAAAATATGTTTTAAGTTTGGTTAATAATTTTTTTTTGGCAAAAAAGAAAAACATTTTCGGTTTAACTTGAATCAACAATATCCAAAATATTAATTAATGTTAAACGATCTTTTCTTAAATTTTCATAAAAAATATTCAATTTGTACTGCGAAATTAAATTAAAGCCAGTCCTAAAAAGAAGAAAGAAAGTCGGTCAAGCCCGATTATAACATACTCTGTACTTGTGAAGTGCTTCCCATCACAGTTGCGACCGGTGCTGCCCATAATTGTTTGTTTTCCTTATAACTCGGCTATCGTTCATCCGATCTTTACCATTCCTTTGGAGGATCGATAAATGATCCTGATTACTGAATATGTGCAGAAGGAATGAACATTCTATCTATAAAACTCTGGGAGATATGATGTTTTTTGCGGGGGCGGGATAGGCTTGAAAAATATTGAAATAAACTTGATCTGCCTGCAAGTATAAGAAGCATTTGTTCCATACATATCAAACCTCTATCTCTTACCAACTCTGAGATCTCTTTGCTCATACGGACAGTCGGACACTTTTGCACAAACTTGATATACTCTGTGTACCTCTGGTACAGAGTATAAAAATAGGGGAAAGTTAACTTCGGCACGGTCGAAGTTTTGTATACCCTAGCAGACTCCATTGAAAACAACAAATTTATTGTAACTAAGGGTAACATGAGAAAGGGGACCTAAGACTACTTTTAGGACCTTCCTTTTCTATGGGAGTTATACTACATATAAAGATGTCCGATTTCGACCAAGCTTAGTGGAATCATGGAAAACCATAACAAACTAACAATTACGAAATTTAAAGGCGATCCCAAGTTTTTCCCACAACAACTTATTTTTCATCCGATTTTAACAAAACTTTGTAAAATTATATATATTTAATAAGCATATGCCAATGATAAGGACATTTTCTTTGAAACGTTTTTCTCACTAGAACTTGTTTTTTGACCGATCGTTCCTATGGCAGCTATATTCTATAGTCATCCGAACCGGCCGGTTTCGACAAATGAGCAGCGTTTATGAACAAAAAGAACTCAAGCGAAGTTTGGTGAAGATTGCTTTCAAACTGACTGAGGAGATAGCATAGAAATACACAGACGGAACAGTGCTAAGCCAACTCAGCTCGTCATGCTTCTGTAGTATTATTTTAATTTTTCAAAAACATTTAAGTGGCTTTAATTAAATTTGGGGGAGTGTATGTCGGAACCTCGCGCTTCGGATGGCTATTTCTTTTAGCTGCCTTAGAAACCATTGCATTCGAGTGTATTGTAACTTCGGCACAGACGAAGTTAGTCAAGTCTTTCTTGTTGTGTTGATTTTCGGATTGGAAAATTTTGACCCACGCCCATCTCTAAACCCAGCTGCTTGGGGTTATCAACTTGTCTTACTTGCATTATTTCAGAGTGGCGGACTTAACGAACTGCTCACAGGTCACCAGGCGCAGGGCCTGCGTCAAGTGCTCTGCTCCCTAACACTGCTGGGCTATCACCTAATGGTGTTGGCCATGCTCAGCGATCGACATCTGGAGCGTGATGTCCAGCTTTGCGATGACATACTATCCAGCCAGCTGGCCAAATACCCAAATGGTGTGTGGATGCTCTTCTTTAAAGGCCGCCTGGAACTGATCAGGGGTAATCTGATTGCGGCAGAGTCGTGGTATCTGAAATCACTGCATTCGCAGAATGTGTGGACACAATTCCATCATATGAGCTACTGGGAGCTGCTCTGGTTGAATAGCCTGCTGGGCAACTGGACGGAGGCCGAAGTGTACGCCACACACTTGCTAAAGAAAAGCAACTGGTCTCGGTCGATATACGCTTATCAGCTGGCCGCCATTAAACTGACCGCCAGGCAAAGAACGGGCGAGAGTGATCCTGCAGTCGATGCTCTAATGCTCGAGGTGCCCGCCTTTAGGCAAAAAATAGCTGGTAAATCGCTGCCAATGGAGAAATTCATGGCCAAGCGTGCAGCCCGCTATGGTGCCCAAAATGGAAGCCTCGTCCTGCCGCTCATTGAGCTAATGTATCTCTGGAATTTGTTCAAGTTTTTCAGTAATAACTTTGATGTGGCTGATAAAGTGCTGCAAATAATTGACGAAGAACTTACCAAGCAGATGCAGTCAAATTCTAAATCCCTCCCATACTGCACAGACAACCGAGCCCTGTGCCTTTTGTTGCGTGGAGCTTGCTATAGGCAAATGGCAAAACCAGCTCTAGCCCTCCAGTAATCAATTACATCAATTATAACAGAGGACAACATTCACGAGTGCAGCATTATTCTGTTTTCAGGGACTTAAACGAGTGCGTGGCTATGGAACTCAAGGAAGACTTCTTTCTCATACCGTACGCCAGCGTCGAAGCGGCACTCTGCCATGACAAAGTTCAGGCCATAGCTAGGCTACAGGAAACCAGGTGCGTGTACAAGGTACACGTAGTTTTCAGAACAGAACCATACTGCTTACTTTGATTTTCAGGAAAAAGTATTCGCATTTTGCGCTTGAGTCTCGGCTGCACTTCAGGATACACGCGGCGCTAATGGATCTGCACGAAATTTAGTTAATATTATTCTGGTAATTTTTATTATTCTGGTAATTGTTGATATACATGTAATCTGCTCATTTATATATTTACGATAAAGGGAATTAAGCATATAATCTTATTCAATGTGTGTTGTTGTAGGTCTAAGTGCGCATCAATACTATTATTTATTTGAAATACGTGTGTCCATCCTTAAAAGCATACGTTAATTGTTAATAAAAGTAATTTAACATTAAAAAATGCAGAAGCCTTATCTAATCAGTACTATGTATAGATTTTGTTTTACTTTATATTCAAAAGCATTTCATTTAATGCCGAATTAAATAGTTTATACAACTTGTGTATTATCTGTGACAGGGTCACAAGGTTAACGGTAAGTACCTCGTTACAATCGAGATTCCTACATTTATGTGTATTGAAGGCGCTGTACATTATGGAGCACCCCTGGACCTGTCGATCTCAATCTCTACAATCTAACCATTTAAGAATATCCTTTCGAATTGCAATGTCTAAAAATGTACTTTGTTATATATTTACGTTTGGTGACCGAGCAATCTCCGGCTTCAATGTTAACTAAATATTTTATCCGGGGCCTATTATAATGAAGATGAGTTGATATAGTCTAGCGTCGGCTCGTCTGTTGTTGTTTTAATTCAATTAATCACCACCTGTAAAACGGTCAGATGAAGATCCAGTTTTGGAGCAGATGGGTAGGTAAAGGCTTGTCCAAAATAAATTCCAGTTCTAAATAAGTCTAGAAGTTGGCACACGGCATGCCGGCTAGTCTCGAGAGTGAAAGCAGCAAATGTACAAAATAAAAAGAAATAACCCAATCGAGGCCATATTTTTTTTCTTTCTTATATTGAAAAGCTTAGTTCGAAAAATTAGATTCAGGATTTTTTGAAAAACGTATGTTTTAAGACATATATGCATTTAAAAGGTTATTTAATTACTAACATTGTTTTTCAGTCGGATAAGTAGTTAGAATTCTACAAGTAAAAATATGAAGGTACAAAAAAAATTGTTCAAAAAAATGTCAAAACTATTTTCTTTTTTAAGGCTCGTATCCAGCACTCCGGAATTTTTGATTTTGTCACAATACTTTACATAAATAGAAACACTTTCAATTAGCTCATGAGCAGCAAAGCAAAGCAAAGTGTTCCTATTTATAGAAAGTTTCAAAAATCAAAATTCCGGAGTCCTGGATACGAATCTTAACTTACTAAGCAAACTACTAGAAAGCAAATATTGGATTTCTTAAGAAAGTTAATGCATAAAAAATATCTCAAAACGTATCCATAATTTTTTAAATTGATTTCCAAGTTCAGCCTTTTAAAATACATAAGAAAGAAAATTTGGATACAAGGGTTATTAAGTATTAGAATTTATAATTGATAAGTCCCAAATAAGAAAATAAAATGTTAAAAGAAAATATCCTGATATTGAGGAAACAGTTGAGGCATTGCATAGCTTGCTGTGAACAATGATTTCTCCTATACTCAGAAATGCGTCTCTGAAACTTGGACATTTTGGATAACTTGCTAACATCTAAACGCGGGTTTGCTCGTCACTGTATGTATGTATGTTGGTTATGTTGATATTCATATGTAGTTAATTAGACTAAAAAGAACAGTTGGGCATTAAAAAATATTTACACGCACGAGTTGAAATGAGCTATTTGGGCACTCTTGCGAACAGAACTCCAATTAAATTCTTTATACAACTCAAAATACATTCAGAGGTAAAAGAAAGTGAATTCTTAAAAGTAAGTTAAAAATCGAGTTGATGACGAGGAGCATGTGTCAGATGCTGCTGCTTGCTTGTAGCTGCACATTCATTATTTACATACAAAGTTCGTTAAAATAATAATCTATGTTTCAGAATTGTTTCGGTTTCATTTTTCTGTGCATGGGTGTAGGGTAGATGTACGTGAAATAAATAGTTGCTTTATGTTCTACTTGCATACACATTTAGATGGTGTCTATGTATGCGTGTATGAATGATGTATATACAAAATATGCATATGCCGGATTAAGATTGATTTGTATTATGTTTGTTGTGTTTGTTATATGTATATCACAAGTTTGAAGAGAGTAGAAAGTGGCGAATTAACTACTATTGGCATAAGTCGGCATCGTCGGCAACGTATTGTGTATGAGTGGTGATGCTTCAATGTCTAACAATCGATGCCGTTTATAGTCGCACTGCGACTATGATGACGCACAGCGGCAACAGCGGCTGGTGCCTTACTGGCCTCCTCTAGGGCGCGAAAGCGTAGGAAACCTTGCTCAGCCACCAGCATGCTATCCGCGTTGGTTGAAGAGGCAGCAGCTGGTTGATTTTGTACCTGCAGGTGTCCCACTGGGTGTAAAGTGGGTGTGGTGCCATCGTTTGCAGCACAAGAACCCGGCTCGTTGCTGATTAAATTTGTGTCCTCTTCCTCCTCCTCCTCTTCTGCGCCGTCATTCTGGTCCTCGTGACTGTAGGGTGGCTTCACCTGTTGCTTGAGACTTGGAGGAGTTGGCAAAACGCCATTGACGGCTTCAGATGTGTATAATGCCAGATCGTTGGAACGCATATGGCGACCAGCACTTCTCTGGTAATAGGGAGCGCGATCTCTATCCGAGAGAGCCAGAGTCTGAACACCACTGGCGGTTACGCGCTGCCCCCCAGCAGCAGCAGCAGAGTTGGGCACTGTAAGGACCCGCCCGGCACCATTAGCAAGGCTATTAAGAGTGCCGCTTTTGCGCACGCCATTGAAATATCCGCGCTCGCACGAGTTGTAACTGGCATATCGTCCCCCGCCGCCGCCATTGGATGAGGAACATGAGTTTGTTGAGTTGGAGCTGCGCCGCTCTGGGTTCTCAAAGCCGGCGCGTTCCAGAGTCCGTGTGTTTTTTTTGCTCAGCTTATGCCTTTCGCCTCGCTCTGGCCAGCACTCGTCGCTGTTCTGGGTTGGGTGTACAGCTTTTTCCTTGAATATGGGTCGCTCAAAGTTGTTAAACTCGTAGCTGGAGTTTTCCTGCTGCAGGGGCTCCGAATAGCAGCTATCGCTTTGCAATAGCAGCATCTGCTGTTGGGACGTTCCCGACGAACCAGACGCAGAGCCGGAGCCAGATCCTGAACCAGAGCCGCCACTGCTAAGGGCGGTGGAGCTGCTGGCTGCAGTCTTGCCCAATTTTTGCATTGTGCCCGCTCCTGTTGAACTGGTGCGCAAGTCGAAATTTGGATTCTCGTAGTGATCTGTTGTGGCATCGGTCATGTAATCGGCACTCATGTAGGCAGCTTGCTCATGTACGCGCAAATGATGGGCATGGGCATGGGGATGTGCATGCTGATGTGGATAGCGTTGTGCTGTCTGCGATCCATTAATCGCAGTCCGCATTGAGCCCGATCCGGTGTCATAGGGCCGCTGATACATGGGCTCCTGCAGCTGGTACTCGCTGCCACGTGCACTCGGCGAAGCTGCCCCAGCTGCCATGTTAGCCGATGGGCCAAGCGGATTGAGGGCATAGCTATCGTCGTAGATGAGCTTTCCTGTGCGCATCGTGTATGTGTGCAGATTGGTATTGGCATTACAAATGGCTGGATAGTCCGTTTCGAACTGCTCCTGACTGGAGCTCGAGGTGCAGGGCAAAAAGAAATTGTGATGGGCATGGCTACCACCTGTTGCATGCTTTTCCCTGGACATGGCATTGCCTGTGCCTCCAGCCGTTTGGCCATAAGCTCCCATACTGCCTGGCCCATGTACCATGCGAACATCGCTACTAAGGCCATTCGCTCCAGGACCCGCCCCAGCTCCATTTGCAATGCTTGTCTTTAGACCCGTCACCCACGAAATCAGCGTGATGATTGCAATCTCAATGAGACGCAGCGAGAACTGGTATCCCCACTGCAGCCAGTCGACCTCGACAATATTCGCCTGACTCATCAGAGGGCGCGCCGATGAAATGTAAGTAGCACCGAATATTTGCAGGACAGCCAGGAGCACAAAGAGCAGAGCGGTGGCTATAGTGATGTGTATGGCATAGGAGAGATTCTGGTATCCATGAATGTAGTTCTGAGATTTGCTGCGAAGAATACGTTTCAGTATTCGGTACAGGTAGAGATAGAGTACGCCCAGACTCAGACAGATGAATATGTAGATAATCTGGCAGATCAAGGTAAGAACGCGTGGTGGAGGAGGAGGACCGGCTGGCACGCTGGCTGACTGCTGGCTCGGAGCCTGGCCCGGCCCCTGCTGTTGCCGGCGGAAATACTGGTGCTGCTGCTGCTGGTAGTAAAGGTGATGATTCTGCAGCGTATATGATTCAACGTAGTGCAGCGTGATGCACAGTACAACATGAACACCGCAGCCAACGACCACTGTCAGCGGACGTATAAGGGCCGAGTAACGGTTGTTTTTGTGGTTTAGCGATTTTAGGAAAAGGTAAAGCATGAGCACCGCAAAAGCTACGGTTAAGAAGGTGGCCGGCAGATTTAAAAGCAATTCGGCTGCAAATATGTGGAATGTACCATGAATATTGTATGCATCATAGCACAGATAGAAGATGCGCATTATGCAGATGGCGATCAGGGTTAGGTTAATGCACACAAAGTAGGACTGGGCGAAAAGGTGCGTCAGCTTGTTATAAGTGAGCAGCTTGTACAAGGAGTATACGGAGAGAATGGTGAAGAGTACGACCGACAGATAGATGTGTATGTTCCACGCCCACGTCCAGGTGGTATGCGCTGAGGCCGCTGCCGCAGCTGCCCCGGCGCCCGAGCCAGCAACCGTCGCACCGCCCATGCTTGAGGTTGGCCTGGCTTGGGCTTGGTTTGTGGTTGCGTAAGAGAAGGAAGTGGCCGCCACCTCGCCAATAGCAGCGGCAGCCGCTGGGGTGGTGACTGCGTTGACATTGTGCCCACCAGCTGCGTCACTCAAGTCGTAATTACCGCCGCCGGTAGGTATGTGCTTGCTCTGGTTTATATTCGGACTGGCTGCGGCCGCATCATCCTTCTCCTTGTCCACTGATGATGCTCCCCCTGCTCCAGCCGTTCCTTCCTTCTGCGCTGCTCCTCCTCCGTTTTCGATGAGAACGATTGGCGAAGATGGCGGTTGGTGGTAGTTAACCAGAGGTCGCTGCGTCACCTGTTTCAGCAGCACAGCCGGTATGTCCCCCTTTTTGCCATTCGATCCTAGTATGCGACGAATGTTTGGCAGCACCTCCTGCCTCTTATTGGGACCACTCGAATCCTTTGCCAAAGAGTCCGTTGACCCCCTAGAGCCACCAAGTTGTTCGTTGCTGTTAGCATACTCATCATGACCAACTTGCACCGATCGTGCCGGCGTGTTGAGAGCTTTTTTGCGTTCAATATCGAAAGCAGCTTCCTGCGTGCTGGTTGAGACCACAGGACTCTTCGTCTCCACGCCCACCACTCCACCATTTGTATAACTTACATTCGCTAACGCGTCGCTGCCACCCAAGTCAGGCGGTCGAAATGGTATCCTCTCATGGCCGGGCATCAGGCTAGGCGGAGGAATGGGTCTACGATTAATGTAGGTGCCAGCGTTTGGCATTAAGCCGCCGCCGCCTTCGTTATTGGTGCCGCGTAATGTTGGTTTATCGGCAAATGGATTTTGGTATTCCGGCGGCAAAGGTGGCGTGAAGAACGATCTCGATGGAGGGGAATACGATGGAATGTCACCTGGATACATGGGTATTGTCGGCGCCTGGCCATTTGTCTTCTTCAGTAAGTTGGGAACTGCAAAAACAGGTAGGAATAGTTTTGAAATCAACGGGGTACAATTAGGAACCATCAGAAGGCACACTTACTTGAGGGCGGATTCGGTGTCGAATTGTATGGCATTGTGTGACGATGTCGATCCCTGTCATGCGAGTGATGACGATTTGGATTCGGATAGGTTGGATTATTGTTGCTTTTCAAGATGTCGGCATTAGGCGCCGATGTAGGCAAAGCATGATCCCTTTCCAAATCCAGCTCATAGTTTCTGTGACGGATGCCTCCGCCACCAGTTCCTGAAATTTGCTGCTGCTGCGACGATTGATACCTGAATAAAAGACCAGAATGTAATCGGATCTCGCTGATCACTTATCGGGATCGGAAATAGAAAAACGCCTTACCTTTGGGTTGTCAGCAAAGGCGTGGCAACTGTGGTTAAGCTTAAAGCGTAGCTACTGTCGGGTATGCTGCGCTTTGTCGTTGACGTTGTCCCGTAAGCAACCTTAATCAGTACGGCAGCCACACTTCGCTCCAAATTGTCCAGTTTATCCAGATATCCCGAAGAAGTGCCGGATACCGCATTGTTATTATTTGGGCTGCTACCCAACGATTTGGCAATATTCCGTGAACTAGAAATTGTGCCGTTAATTTGAGGATTTGTGGCCACGTTCGTCTCCTCAACCAAAAGCGAGTGTGACAAACATATTAGATGGAACGCGATGATCAGCACAATCGCCCAACGACATTGATGCGCCAAATGTTTACGCATATTAAGACTGAACAAGGCAGAGAGAACACCGTTCATATGGCTACGGTGTGGTCGGGATACGTTACTTTTGCTGTAGCCACTGGGTCTGAATGTGTTCGAATTGGCACAAATAGGTACTGGTATGGATGTACGTTCAACTGTACTGGACCTATTTAATACTGATTGGTAATTGGTACTCTGCAACATTAAAATGGATGCAGATTTAGGTTCATCTGGAATTTCATCGTTGGCCCTTGGCACACTGTTATTGGGTAGGAAACGGACTCTCCGACCATGGTTCAAGGCAACTGTAACAAAACAAAATGTATTAGGTATTGCAGTCAATGAGTTAAGGGGGTGGGACCTTAATGATTACCAAATCATTACACGGTTTTGTGACCGTGTATTATGACCGCAAAATATGACAAGTCAATACTAATAATACTGCCCCTTTTGAAAATAGACAACACAATCACATATGTACCACACCAATTAAGTAGCATTCGATCTACCACTGGGTCAAATAATCCCTACCCGGGATAGGACTATCGACTTTGAATTTTTTAGCAGGGATGCAAACCAGTCAAAAATAAGGACTGGTTCGGTTCAGCGGTTGCCACAAATTTTGAACCTCCGGTTCGGGTTATTATATGGTTTTGAAGCCAAATGAACCGCAGTTTCAGTTCGATTCAACGGTTCGGGTTATTTTATTATATAGTCATTAAAATTCCGATCATCCCTCAAATCCGCGCGGAAAATAATTTTTTTCCGAACTTTCGAATATAATGCAATACCAAAAATGCCAATAGCGTAATTAATATTCTTGGATAGGCCGAAATTCCTAGAGAACATTTGAATTGTCGGATATGCTGGCTTCTAAAGTTAGATTGAGTTAGATTGAAACAAGACAGAATAATGAGAGTTTGATCCCGTAAAATATATGGAAAACGCACACAAATCCATTAGCGACGAAGGAATGTAATCTGATGACAGGCTTATTAGGAGGTCGGTGGGCAAATTCGTCAGTGAACGGAACCGAACCGTTTTGCTTTGTGGTTTTCGGTTCGGTTCTACAGTTTGAAGAAACAAATTAAGATAGCCAAAAATGTTACGTAAACTTGGTCAATTTGTCACAAACCGAAAAATGCAGGTTCGAATTTGCAGAGGGTATTATAAAATTGTCCGGATGTTTGTAACGCATAGAAGGAAGTATCTCCGACCACATAAAGTATATATATTTTTGAGCAGCATGACGAGCTTAGTTGATTTAGCCCAGTCCGTCTGACCGTCTGTTTCTGTGTTATATCCTCCGTCAGTTTTAAAGCTATCTTCACCAAACTTTGCACTAAGTCTTTTGGTACAAATACGCTGCATATTTGTCGGAACCGGCCGGATCGGATGACTCTAGCATATAGCTGTCGTAGGAACGATCGGTCGAAAAACTAGTTTTAGTGAGGTAAACTTTTTGTTTTCAACTAAAACGTCCCAAACTTCGTATTTCTTAGCTTACTATGCTTTTCCATGATTCCACCAAATTTGGTCGAAATCGGACATCTATATAGAATAGCTGTCATAGAAAAGTATTATCTGAAAAGTAGTCTTAGTGAGAAAAACTTTTCTGTTTTCAATGGAAATTACCTCAAAATTAGCATGTATTTGTTTTGTATGCTCCCACACGATTCTACAAAGTTTGGCCAAAATCGGATGACTATAGACTATAGCTGCCATAGGAACGATCGGTCGAAAAACTTGATCTTGTGAGAAAAACTTTTTTTGTTTTTAATGGAAGCGTCCGTAGCGTTGCCATATGTTTATTTTATATACTTTTACCCAATTCTACAAAGTTTTGTCAAAATCGGATGACTATAGCATATAGCTGCAGTATGAATGATCGGTCGAAAAAGAAGTTCTAGTGAAAAAAACATTTTTGTTTTAATAGGGATCGCCTCCAAATTTCGCAATTAACATTTTTTAATGCATTTCCATGATTGCACTAAGTTTGGTAGCTCCCATAGAAAAGTAAGGTCCGAAAGGTTGGCATCTCCGACCACATAAAGTATATATATTCTTGATCAGCATGACGAGCTGAGTTGATTTAGCCCTGTCCGTCTGTTCTATGCTATCTACTCCGTCAGTTTTAAAGCTATCCTCTCCAAACTTTTCACGAAGTCTTTTGGTACAAATACACTGCACATTTGTCGGAACCGGCCAGATCGGATGACTATAGCATAAAGCTGCCATAGGAACGATCGGTCATAAAACTAGTTTTAGTGAGAAAAACTTTTTTGTTTTTAATGGAAATGCCTCCAAAGTACGTATTTCTAAGTTTACTATCCCTTCCCATGATTTCCCTAAGTTTGGTCGAAATCGAATGACTATAGCATATAGCTGCCATAGGAACGATCGGTCGAAAAACTAGTTCTAGTAAGAAAAACTTTTTTGTTTTTAATGAAAACGTCGTTATTACAAAATTTTACACAGTTTGGTCGAAATCGGATGACTATAGCATATAGCTCCCATAGGAACGATCGGTTGATAAACTAGGTCTAGTGAGAAAAACTCTTTTGTTTATTATGAAAATGTCTTTATCATTGGCATACACTTATTTTATATATTTTAACACAATTCTACAAAGTTTTATCAAAATTGGATGACTATAGCATATAGCTGCAGTATGAATGTTCGGTCGAAAAAGAAATTCTAGTGAGAAAAACTTGTTTGTTTTAAATGGGATCGCCTCCAAATTTCGTAATTGACAGTGTATTATGCTTTATTCCCCCATGATTTCACCAAATTCGAGTTCGGTTCGGTTCAACAAAAATTAAAGAAATGATCAAATTCGACCTACGGTCTAAAGACTTCTTCTGTTATCTGATCTGGTTTGGGCGACTGACCCTTTTAATCTGTAGAAAAAGATCACCAAACATCTAGAAAAACTTTCAGAACAACTTAGGGAATCTGCACCCATAAAAGCCTCTGTTTTTAAAGATCCTCGACTCCAAAGCTTATTACATGATTTTCAAAACAAGAGATTAACGTAACATTGGTAGTATTTATCATATTTAGACTAAGAAATGGAATTTTACATCACAGTTAATTATATTTTGATTATTCCCTTGTGTTCTAAAATTAGCTTATGACCCAAAAACGGCCCAATTTCCATGGTCTTCACACGGCTCGTTTCTACGGTCGAAAGCGTTTTGTAGAATCGTGAAGCATGTGCAAGCATGGGATGAACCAAGGTTCGAACCAAAACCTTCTTCCAAAAACCTTTACCATTGTTAAATTTTGGTTCGAACCTCCGAACCGGAACTCCAAACAATTTGTCGTGTTTGCAGCCCTGGAAAATATTTTTGGATCAGCACCAGAATTCAAACACACAAGCACTTAGAGCACAACACCATCGAAGAACCTGACGTTAGTCGTAAAAAGTTAAACTTAATTGTACATGTATTTTACAATCAACAAAAATAATATCTAGTAAATTTGTAAATTCATTATTTGTATACCCTTGCAGAGGGGTGCATACACTTAATCTGTAAACTTTTACACAATTCTACAAAGATTGGTTGAAATCGGATGACTATAGCTTATAGCTCCCATAGGAACGATCGGTCGAAAAACTAGTTCTAGTGAGAAAAACTTTTTTGTTTTTAATGAAAACGTCCTTATCATTGGCATACACTTAATCTATATACTTTTACACAATTCTACAAAGATTGGTTGAAATCGAATGACTATAGCATATAGCTCCCATAGGAACGATCGGTCGAAAAACTAGTTCTAGTAAGAAAAACTTTTTTGTTTTTAATGAAAACGTCCTTATCATTGGCATACACTTATTTTATTTACTTTGGACACATTTCTACAAAGTTTTATCAAAATCGGATGACTATAGCATATAGCTGCAGTATGAATGATCGGTCGAAAAAGAAGTTGAAGTGAGAAAAACTTTTTGTCTTAAATGACATCGCCTCCAAATTTCGCAATTAACAGTGTATTATGCTTTTCCATGATTTCACCAAGTTTAATAGAAATCAGACATCTTTATAGTATAGATCCCATAGAAAAGTAATGTCCAAAAAGTAGTCTTAGAAAAAATTTTTTGTTTTAATGCTTTAGATAGCAATTACTTTTAATTCCGCTGACTCTACAGCGCACGTTTTGAAAACGACAATTCTTGTCGATTTGCGGAGTTGGGAACAGCAACCAACTCGATTTGCGGCAATTCCATTTGTTTTCGGAATTCGGAACAGGCCCGATAGTAATTTGGTTTGTACTACTAATATTTTTGTTTATTATGTATTCCGTCTGCATCCACAGCGTCTGAAAGGAAATTCAGTAATGCTGGGTAGACACTATCTGATAGACACTGCGCCTTAAAGCCGAAGATTTTGGAGCGTTTAATTACAACAATTATTGAAAATTTTTTTTTCATTGCAAAAGGTCATTTATGATCTTAAAAATAATATTCCAAAATATAAAAGGCGGGAAAATTTTCTAAATGTCTTAATTTCGAGTTTTACCGCGAGACCTCCTGACGTATACTCCACCGCACCGAAAATTTTGACGCGTTTATCTCAAAACCTACGTTTTTTGAGCTGGCCGGAAACATAAGTCGAGTAAATCTTTACCAATCGACTCAAAAATTTTACAATATATTCTCAATAGTTATCTCAGCACGTGGTATTCTGAATTGTGCATATTTTATACATTGGAGAGGTTTTTAAAAATTTTTGAGATGTTTGTAACGAATAGGAGGTGCAACTCCAAACAAAAAAATATATATTTTTTTGAACCCAGCTGAGTTGATTTGTCTGTCCGTCTGTCCGTCTGTCCGTCTGTTTCTATGCTATCTCCTCCGTCAGTTTTAAAGCTATCCTCACCAAACTTTGCACAAAGTCTTTTGGTACAAATACGCTGCACATTTGTCGGAACCGGCCGGATCGGATGACTATAGCATATAGCTGCCATAGGAACGATCGGTTGAAAAACAAGTCTTAAAGAGAAAACTTTTTGTTTTTAATGGAAACGCCTCCAAAGTCCGTATTTCTTAGTTTTCTATCCCTTCCCATGATTTGACTAAGTTTGGTCGAAATCGGATGACTATAGCATATAGCTGCCATAGGAACGATCGGTCGAAAAACTAGTTCTAGTGAGAAAAACTTTTTGTTTTTAGTGGAAACGTCCTTATCATTGGCATACACTTAATCTATATACTTTTACACAATTCTATAAAGATTGGTCGAAATCGGATGACTATAGCATATAGCTCCCATAGGAACGATCGGTCGAAAAAGTAGTTCTAGTGAGAAAAACTTTTTTGTTATTAATGAAAACGTCCTTATCATTGGCATACACTTATTTTATATACTTTTACACAATACTACAAAGATTGGTCGAAATCGGATGACTATAGCATATAGCTCCCATAGGAACGATCGGTCAAAAAACTAGTTCTAGTGAGAAAAACTTTTTTGTTTTTAGTGGAAACGTCCTTATCATTGGCATACACTTAATCTATACACTTTTACACAATTCTACAAAGATTGGTCGAAATCGGATGACTATAGCATATAGCTCCCATAGGAACGATCGGTCGAAAAACTAGTTCTAGTGAAAAAATCTTTTTTTTTTTTAATGAAAACGTCCTTATCATTGTCATACACTTATTTTATTTACTTTGGACACATTTCTACAAAGATTGGTCAAAATCGGATGACTATAGCATATAGCTGCAGTATGAATGATCGGTCGAAAAAGAAGTTCAAGTTAGAAAAACTTTATGTCTTAAATGACATCGCCTCCAAATTTCGCAATTAACAGTGTATTATGCCTTTTCATGATTTCACCAAGTTTAATAGAAATCAGACATCTTTATAGTATAGATCCTATAGAAAAGTAATGTCCCAAAAATAGTCTTAGAAAAACTTTTGTGTTATCAATGGAAGCTGCAAGGGTATACAAAACTTCGGCCGAGCCGAAGTTAACTTTCC